>VUYV01000071.1:3010742-3173072 GCA_008711295.1 Anarhynchus alexandrinus | reverse complement strand
CGGGCAGGGCAGGTCCCTTGCTTGGCTTTTCCTGCAGCCGCTTCCCATCTCGTCCTGCTGCACAGGGAGATGCAACAGCAGCAGCCCAGCCCCCCGGGGAAGGACAGGACTCGGAGGTGGGCAAGCCGCATCAGCCCGGCCGATGCGCGGAGGGGGCTGGGGAGGGGGGAGCAGCCGGCGGTGCGTACCCGCTCCCGCGGTCTCCGGCGCCGCTGCCCGCGAACCTGCGAGGAGCGCCGAGGGCGACCGGCAGCCCCGCTCCTCCGGCGCCGCTGACAGCTCCCAGGCGCCCGCTCCTTTCCCTGCCCTCCGCCAGCCGCTCGCAGGGCCCGGGGCGTGGTGGCGGCGTGCACAAGGTTGGGTGCTCGCAAATACAAATTTTCCCTGTTTTCCCCCGCCAAGATAACGCGAAGCAGGTGCTGCTGTGTTCGCTTAGCCGGTCTCGCTTGGGAAGGACTTGGGGGATTTTGGGGGAGGCTCGTTTCAAACCGGTACGGCCGGTAGTTAACTACTGACTGCAGTTAAAATCTTAGCAGCAGCAGCAACAGCTTTGCGATGCTTTCCGGGAATATTGCTGCCTTTCAGCTGATGTGACAGGCAGCCCGTGTGGTACGCCGCCACTTTCTACTAGATGGCAGTGCTGAGAGCAGGATAGTTGGCGTTATAGGTAATAAAGTGTTGGGAAGCTAGAGACTTAGGGTGCAGCTGGATTTTGGTGGAGTTACGGGTGGAACAGAAGAGAGGCTTCACATGTGCCCTGTGAGCTTATTTGCAATTACGAGGATTTCTTCAAGCTTTACATGCGGTTATCTTGTTACGCAGTTACATTTTAGTGAGACTGTGATTCTTACATTATATTTGGAGAGGAAAAACAAATTTAGTATGATAAGCCTTTGTATTACAGCGTTATTTACAGAGTTGATGAGGTTTGGATCCACCTCTGCCTGCCACCTGAATGCCAAAGGTTTACAGCTGAGGATCAGATTCTGTGCTTGTGTTAGAGCAATAAATTACTGATTCATAAGAAATGTGGCTGTACTGCCCTCTTTTTTTATTTCAAGTGTTATATATACTGAGGAAGCAATTTTGTTTTGTCACTGTTTTATTAAGCAGTTTGAGATAACTTTTGTTGTACAAATTATACAGTTAAGGGATCAAGTTCAAATCTTGGTTAGACCCAGAGCTCACATTGATTTCAGCAGAAGTTGTGTGGTACATGACAGAGTACTGAGTTTTACTGTGCAGAATATCTGAAGTAAAAAAACTTGCTTGCCCTACACTTGGTTTTTGAATTTGTTCCTTTGAAGTAGCAGAATGTAGTGCTTTTGCCAATGTTTTCATTAATGTATTTGAATTAGGGTTGTATATCTGAAGCCGAGAATTGTTCAGGGACTCAATATGTGCCCATTGAAAGAAAATTTAGCTTGTTGACTTGAATGGGAATAAAATGGACAACAGAACTCTTACTTCGCATATAGTAAGTCCAAATGTTTTCAAGAGGTATGTGCAGGAAGGCAAGTGCATCATGGTTGCTTGTATGATTTGTTTTGTTATAATTGAATAGGCATTATTCTTTGTAGTATTTTGTTGGTGGTGGGTTTGGTTTGGTTGTTTTTAACTTCTTATTTAACATTATCGTTGTGGTTTAAGGGCTAAGCTTTAAAATGTTTGTCACTCCACTGCAGAGAGAGTTTGCCAACTGGATGTCATGCATGTAAAACTAGAACAAGAGCCTTTAAATAGCAAGACCATCAATTTAGTAACAATTTAGTGTGATGAATGGTAGAATACATAACAATAGTGCAAATCTGAATGATTATAGCATGCATCTTTTGATACTAATATTGATAAAGTACAAAGCAGCATAGCAAATAAACACATTCAGCTTTTAGGTACCTAAACTGGTTTAAAATGGAAGAGCTGTTTTCTGTTACACAGTTTATGCTTTAAAAAAAAAGGGGGGGGGGAGTTATTTACAAGCATTTATTACATTTTTTGGATCTCAAAACTCCATTTTGTAGCATGATGCTTTCCAGTATCTGCTTTCTTAGTATCTGGAAAGGCAGATGTTGCTGCAGCAGGAGCAATTACACTGATTTGCAGCCTGTGAGGAAAAAAAAAAATTAAAATTCTGTTCTGACTTTCTGCCTCTGCCTAACAAGATCCATCATTTAGCTCTGTTTTGGACTTGTCGACAGAACAGATGAGATGGGGAAGTTAAGTGTGTTCAACAAAGGGAGTGAAGTTAATATACAAATTAGGAAATTTCTGTTTCCAGAATAAAATGAGTAAATTTGCCTAACAGACTATGTTAAAGAATTCCCGTGCTTGGCTCTACCTCACAATTATCCACAAACAAATTCTTGCCAAAAGTCAGGGACTTTTCCTAGGTTTTATTGGTTGTTAGTTGCTTAACCAGATCACTCTGTCCTGTGGAATGTTGAGTCAAAAGGCAGAAGAGACAGTGGAGACTAGAGCCCTGTAGGCTTTTGTAGAAGAGGCTTTCTGAATTGTAGCTTTTTAAAAGGTGCATGGCAGATAAAATCACTGAGAATTTTGCTATGGAAGTTCTCTTTTGGTTCGCTTCTTATCCTATGTAGACCACAGCAGAGTGTGACTGATGGCACCCAAGATTCAGCCTACGATAGGGAATGGGTTCTTGGTTTAAGCTGAGGCTTTAAAGAGTTTCTTTTTAGTTTTCATTTACGAAGTTTCTACTTTAGAGGATATTTGAGACTCCCAGCAAACAAAACATGCAACTGAAAGTTAGTAACTGAAGAGCTGATTTGTACTAAAGCATCTTCAGCAGAATAAGGCCAGAAGAGATGCAGAGTATGTGTATGCTATATGTATGCGTGCTACTGCATAGTGAGCGAGCCACGATATTCAAGAAAGGCAAGGGTCTTTAACGTCTCTGGAAGGTGACAGGATTTTTTATCTCACTGTGGAGCTCAGGCACAGTAATTCTTTTTTGGCTTTTTTCAGACTCTTCCCTTAACAGTACAGAAACAACTTGACCTGTGATTTTGGGCAACGTTTTAAAGAGCTAGTATGGTAATAATTTTAATGTTAAAAGTCAGATTCGAGCTCCTGTGTTGTAACACTCCTGATTTGTGACCAGCTAGAATTACAGTAAGTGGTCCTGTATGTTCTTTGTTCCTTTTCTCCTCTTAGCCGTTCCTTGCTTAGTGACCTGCTGCATGTAACCTGACTCCTAACCTGTTTGGGGCAGGAGCAGCCTTTCATAACTTGTCTCAGTGGGGCTCAAATCCCTGTTCACAGCTCTAAGAGGCTAGTGTAGTATAAGGTAACAGTCTGACCCTGGTTTAAGGTCAAGGGTAGCTACCCAGAATATGTAATATTTTTAAGAGATGGACCTCTAGCATAAAAAAAAAAAAAATTCATGTTTTCTTTGTGATTCCATATCATAACTAGTTTCATTCAGCTAGATAGTGCAACCTTGTGCATTTTTATAGCAATTCTGACCTGTGGACACAACTGCATGTGTTAACAGGAACTCGTTTTTGACACAAACTCACCCTTCAGGTATAAGCAACTGGCTTAAGTTACAGGGAGATTGTGATCTCCCTTATGTATCATCAGATAAACATCTTCAGTATAATAAAGCCATTTAGACCATCTTTTCTAAAAGAATTGAATATGTGATGCTGGGCTCAAATAGCAATGAGTGCTAGAAAGAGTGACAACTGCATGTAATATCTTTTATGTGCATGAATTTGTTCAGGATGATACCTGTCTTCATAATCCTGTGTGTGCAAATTTGGTACTTCTGGATGTGCTAGAGGTTCAGACAGGTTTTGAATGCTTCAATGAAAAGTTACTAATAGTTGCAGTGTGCAGAGCCTGCTCACTCGTTTTGTCCACTGTCATGTGCACAGCTAACATGTCACTATCCAAACTGATGTCTGTATGCCTACACCACTTCATCAAACTGCATAAGCTATGACACTGCTAGTCTTGATTACACTGTTTTTTTAAATCGCTCAAATGTTGTAATTCATACATCACTAGAATTGTTCTACTGCTCATTTGTCCACAGATCATGTTTCATTAAAAGTGCTGATGAGCACCCAGGACTCTGAAGACAGCAGTTTTGTGCAAGATAAGAATGTTCCTTAAAGAAGGTGATGGCGGATAGAACTGCAGAGTTCCTGGCAGACACTGACAGCATAAGATGGCGCCGTAGTCTAGTCTGAAATTGTAAGTCTTAAGGAAGACTAGATGTCCTTGACTTTACAAGAAGTTATTGCACTGAAGAAACTTAATAGTGGGCTAGAGTCTGCTTTCAGGACTTGTGTAGATGCATTTGTTTCTGTTTGGTTACACTAATGTGACTATGGAGCAACTAGGTTTTCTCCACATGTGACTATGAATTGAATCCTTCTACATTAGAGGAAGTAATTTTATTTACCCTGGTGAACCTGAGATTGACACCTATCATTTCTGAACTACTATGTTTCTAGCACTTCTAGGAAATGTAGGAAATGGATTGTGTAAGCTTTACAGCATGACTAAAACTACTGGTTCCAAAGGAGTCGGCATTTCGAAAGCTATGTGTTCCAAAGATGTTGGTTCATTTGCAGAGGTTGGTTGGAACCTGCAGTTGGCAAAGGTCATGAAAACATTGTTGTCATGAAATATGCAAAATATTTCACATGATGTCCATACCCTTGCAAAGTCTCTTTTTTATCACTGAGGCTTTTTGCAATATAGGGTCCTGTCATTAGGGAACAGGTTACAGGTCAAGAGGCTAGGATGCTGACACTGCATATTGTGTCTGAAATACATTACACAGTTGTAACTCCAGTATTAAATACAAAAATAACACTCTACTCGGCAGATGTAAGATTGATAACTGCTCCTGGGGAAAAAAAAATAATCAGTATTAGCAGGTATTTTAGTGGACAAGTCCAGTGGACTTAGATTTTTCCATTTGTAGAAGTGAAAGAATCTTATCTCTGGCTTCTATTTCCTTTCACCTTCATTACACAGTTCTTGTAAGAAACAGTAATGCAGAAAGCAATCTTGCAAAGTATGTTTCTATTTATAAGTAGGCAGGGATCAAATCCTGTCATTCGTTCCTATGTGACCCTGAGAGATGCAGGGGATGGATGTATTTCACTGGGAAATTGAAGGCTAATTTACATATGGAAATTTGATAACATTAGTGTACCAAGCTCATTTTCAACACGTGCACACCTCTTACAGAAGCAGACTTTGAATGTGGAAATGTATATGTCTAAATATTCGAAATGGCTATTCTGTCAGGTACCCGTGTGTAGATAGACTCTTAGATATAAACTGCTGTTGCAGAAGTTGGTGAAATCACATCTAAACCTGAAGGAGAATAAAACAACAAAAGGAGCCCAATAACAATGCAAATAGAAGTGTAACAAAAGCACAAAGATCTTCTAAGTACACATGCTTTGGTAAAGATATGGATTTTCATCCGTAAACCCAATATGAGAAGTCAAGGTTAAACGCCCTCTTAGATATCCACTCCCTTGCTTGTTCTGTATCTGTGTAGTGAGCAGAATACTTTCTATTTAGAATAATGCTTTCTATTTACAGTTGTAGCTGTTTATTCAGGTCATGATGCGCCTTGTATTACTAGTGCAGCAGAGTAGTGACTCTGACATTTGTTACTTCTTGAAATACATGTTCAACGAAATCAGAATTATACCTAGAAAACACAGTCTCCCTAGATCCTGTGAGTTCTCTGTGTGTCTGGAGATGTATACCCTTTACTTAAATGGAAGGGGTACTGGTAAAGATAACTTGCATTGTGTCATTATGAGTTAGATATTGAAAATTGGTGTAAGAATAGGACTAATCTCTAAACTTAAGTCAGTAAAGTATAAAATAGTTTGAAATAAATGGCAAAGGAGCAGATATGGGACAGTGGGGGCTGTTGATCCATGCAAAGTAACAAACAAGGTGCACTTGAAGGAAATTGTCCTTAAAAAAAAAAAAAGTAAATTATTTGTAGGCATTTTGGTAAGGATAAGTAAGTATTTTAGATTTTCTTTGTAATATACAAGTTATAAGTTTTTCGTGTCAAGCTCCTAAGTATTTCACAGTGGAGTATTTGCACTGTGGGACCATATCAGCCTATGAAGTCATTGCAAATGGGAGTCAAAAGAAGTATTACAACAAATTCAGTGTTGTCCTGTGTGTTAAAACATATTCTAAAATTGTGACTGAACTTAAATTTAAATTGAAAATCCTTTAGAAAAGAATGCTTTAATTGAGGAGATATAATTTGGAATGTCTTGATTACCTTCAGTTATTTCATGTAGACTTCCTTGTGGATCATTGTTTTTCATAACCTCTCTATATTGTTTCTGACTTTCTTAGACTCAGAAACTTGAAACTTTCACATCCTTAAAGACTCAATCAAAGCTTACAGGACCGTTTATATTTAATATTAAGTTTGCATACCTTCTTTTATTATTGAAATTACAGCATACTACTTCTGTTACCATTTAATGTATGGTTTAATTCTCTACTGATTTCACCTCTTAGTAAGAGCGGCTTAGATGAATTTAGATGATGAATTCATTTGGATGAATGTATATGTCATTTGTATCTCTTTTTTTCCCTAATTCCGCACCCAAGAAAGTAGTGATCCTTGTGGTTTCTACCCTGAGAGACAAACATTTCCTTTTTCCTTGTAGATAGTTGCTACTCCCCTTCAGTGGGAGAAGATACTCTGTAACATCAGTGATATCATGAGCTTCTAATGGTATCTTAGAGTTTGTTAGGAAATACAAATGCTGGCATTTTGTAAAGATGCAGAGAGCTTTTTCAGATATCATTGAATAACCAAACTACTGAAAAACACTCAGAATTTTGCATGGTGAGGGTATTTGTTCTGAACCATATCTCTTGGGTGCTATAAATAATAACTATTTTCATAATAGATGACTTGCAGTCTGTAAAAGCAGGTCATTCCGATTACTACCTTCCTTCTCTTCCTGCTGCTTCAATGGCAGGAGATTTTTAGCAACCAGCAGCATCACAGACTTTTTTTAGGTGGAGGTGAATACTTTATGGATGTGAGATAAAGGGAGGGCTCCATTGGAGTATAACAAGCTTTGGATCCGTTTGGAAGGCAGGATTCAAAAAGCTGAGGTGGGCTACACCAACAGTCACTAACCTTTTTTTTTTTTTTTTTTTTTTGTAGGGAGGTGGCAGGCAGATACTAACCTAATTTCAGTTTTAAAGAAGGGTTGTTTTTTGTAGCCCCATTCCTGCCTCCCACTAGCTTGCCAGGATCTCAGCTTTACTTCACATATGTAGAATGACTGTTGTAAGTGAAAGGTAAGGGGCTGGAAGGGGAGGAGTTAAAGTTTCTTCTTTGGTTGAGAAAAGTACAGGGGAGCAGAACAGTCCATTGAACCTGCTCACTGTTCCCAGCTGGTCTTTGAAAATTGGGTTGTCACAAGCAGTCCATGGGTTGTAGGTTGACAGTTGTCATGTGCAGCTGTGGTGACAACACGCAAGCACCAGAAGCGTTTCCACACAGCCACTCTGGAGACCTGTTCTTACAATTCTGCTATTGAGTAGCTACCTACTCAAAATGCAGGCAGACGGATCTCCCTGAATGCATTCTCTGTGTTTCTCAATCAGTAATGAAATTTTGCATCTCATACTGGTGTCTTGGACTCGACCAAAATTTGGGCTATTTAAAATACAGGTATATGTTCCCATAAAATAATAAGGAAGGCAGACTGTTGCAGGCCTGTTAATGGCAGTGACAGTCCTTATGGGCTTGAGGTTTCATTTTCCTCCACTCTTGCAAGATTTGGGTCATACTGTTTAGGTCAGGACACTTAGAAGCAAGCTAGGCATCTTGATTCAGCCTCTCTTAGAGAGTACTTGCTTTGCCAGCGATGTTATTTGAAGCACTCCCTTGGGTATATGATAGCACTTTTGAATTTACTGTCAGTTCACTGAATTACACTTGCCTGTTTGTTTGTTGTTTTTTTTTGGGGGGGGGAGGGTTGTTTGTTTTTAATACAGGTAAATAGAATATGCTTAATATTTTTTCTAGCATCGTCCAGAGATTCCAAGAAAGGGAATCCATTTTATTTATCAGGCAGTACAATTTTTTCTAATGGTTCTGCAGAGCCTGTTTTAGGAACAGAGACTTGCTGCTTCCTTCCTGTACCTTGACTTGTTGAGTATGACTAGATTTGTTTATTTTCTTTTCCAGAACATCTTCCATTTGGTACTCCAACAGCATCTGTTCCCTCATTTTCAGTCTCAGTAACAGTGCATATTACCAGCCTGGGGCTTGTCTGTAGCTGTCTCCTTTAGGAGCAGAGTCTCCCTTGCCAGTACAGATCACTGCCACCATTCCATTACACTGACTGAAGCATTTGCTCCTTAAGTTTGAGAATAGCAAACCAGAGAGGTGGAATAATTTAACTAATTGGCTTGTTTCAGTCCTCTTCTAAACATGGAAATCAGAGCCTGCAAACATTCATAAGATGAAACATTGGCACAGACATGATCATTTCTGTGAAACTACAGATGTGACTACTTTGTTATGAAACTGCTGGGAGCTTTGTGAATTATTGTAACAAATCCTATGACTAAAATGCTTGTAATGGCTACTTTATTCTGCTGGTGATTGCTTCTGCACTTCAGAGCCCATTTAGAATGGCCACATAATTAACATAGTTAACATTTTCTTTTAAATTAGAGGGGGGACTTCTTGCATGCTTACATGATGCCTAACTTGCACCGAAATACATGAGGAGTTGAGTGCCCAAATGCTATCTATATTTTAGCCTGTTATTTATTGTCTTAAACCATGTTTTCAGACCTTCAAGTGCTCTGTTCTTTGTGGTAAATTACTGCTAGCATGTGTAACATTCTCCATGCTATGTACATTTTATAACATCTCTAGTTTCTTAATTATGTATTTTTTCCCTGAAGTAGGCACTGCCATTTGTTCTTAACTTTTATCTTTTGAGTTTTAAGCATCATGTACAGCAGTGTATATCCTGAATTTTTTAGGAAAAAACATTGTCTCTGTTCCTTTGAATTTCATATGCACTCTCTGGCACCTTAATCCCTCAAACTCCTGATTGGAAACACTGTAGATCTTGCTCCTGAAGATGGTTTTTGGCTATTTGCTGCAGTTCTGCGCATTGCTAGTGGGCAGGAAATCACAAATGGAGACAGTGCTCTGAAGTTTTGTAGTGATACTAGATAATGAGAGAACCAGCAATTAAGCAACAGTATGTTTTATCTGCAGTGTATTCTGTGCAGCTCAGAACATCAGTTTTCAGTCTGTTATACTTGAGTGGATTAGATTATATTATATTAGCTTGCATTAGATTAAATTGAGAACTGTTGCTTTGTTAGTCCTGGGCATGACTTTAATGTTACATAAAGGTTTTTTGCCACAAAAATTTTGCCAGTGTTAAGATACTGATTCAGGCATGGTGCTGGTTCTTGTTCCTCTTGGACAGAGGAACTGTTACCTGGGTACCCAGGATTTAGAAGGATTCTTTTCTGCATGGCAAGCTTGCTTAAAAGTCAGGTCCTGCTAACACTGTCTCTGGCTTTACTGTGTTCTGTCACAGCCTACTGGCATTTGTGTGGTGGCCTGGGATTTGTAAAGCTGCGCCTATGAGATTGCTGATTGCACTGGGAAGAGAGGGCAGCCCAAAGCTAGCTGGAATAATGCTTGCTGTCATTTGGGAATTTGCTTTATTAAGGCATCTCGCTTACTCCCTTGGTTGTTGATACTGAACAGAAGTAGAAATTGAGAGCACATCTCAGCTGATTTACTGTCATTGAACCCGGATGTTTATTCCAGTTTGGAATAGAGTTTTCTATCTGTGTCTACAAGCTTTTCTTCCTTCATTTTTTCAGCCAATAGTAATCTCTGCTGCTCTGTGCATGGCTCTCATCCTTTCCATCTCCGTCTGTCACCTCTTCAGCCCAAGCTCATCTCCTCTAGCTATGTGTTCTCTCTCTTCTCTCACAAAGAACTGAGTAACCTGCCAGAAAGGCTTCAAACCAAGGAAGTGCAAACTGCCCTCTTTTGTCCACTACATCCTCTCAGATTAGCAGCTTCTGTTTGATGTTGTCCAAGTATGAAAGAAGCAGCTTTTCCCTGGAAGCCTACATTCACAATGTTTGAAGACTGCAGCATGCAGCAGGTTGCCTGTAAATCCAGTGAACAGCTTAGCTGGGAGAAGTCTGTTTAGTGTAAAATTAGTGGCGACTGAGTGCTTCAGTAGAAACAAGTAGCTGAGGCAAAAAAAATATGAGCAATGACGAGAAGGAAGTTCCAAACCTCTGGAGAGCTAATTACCTGTGACAGCTAAAGCAAATCAAAGGGGTTCAATATGTTATGACCTGAAGATGAACACACCCCAGATAATTAAAGATGATATATAAGTAGCTAGAACTAGGGAGGTTATATAGAAATTACTGCATGCAGCTGCTTCAAATATTTTGGAGGTTTGGTTTTTTTCCCCCTAATATTTACCAGTGTTGCTTGAATACAGTAGCTGATGTGCCATTTAACATGAATTTTGGGGGAAAAAAAAATCTATTTTTATGGCTTTTGAATTGAGAAAAATACTGTGAGGTGGGTTAGGTTATGATATTGCCCTTCTGTGGTTTCTTTAGTCCTTTTGTTAGCATGTGTTGAGCGTTTGTCCTTAAGCAAGGTATTCAGGGCATTTGGAAGGGATAAGGATTTCCAGTAAGTTTTGAGAGGTAATGACAATTTTTCACATGCTGATAACAGTCTTCTAGACCAGTAAATACCAATAACAGCAGTGGTAACTTGTAGATCTTATTTAGATTAGGACAAAAAGCTTTCTGAGGAGTGTTTGTGGTAACTTTGCTTTTGTGACATTCAGTATCCTTGGGATCATGTTTATTACAGGCTATTAGCCTGGACTGTTATTAGGTGATAATGGACTGGCTGTTGAGATTTCCCTGTCAGTAACAGGACGGACATACACACATGATGCCATGTTTGTGAGGGACTTTATCATGGGCTGAAATGAGCTGATGTCCACCACTACAGTATACATAAAAGAACCATTTGCTTCTAGTTTTTGTTCCTCTTTTGCAAATGATTGCTATGGACATCATGCGCTCTGATTCTGAGAACACAGCGGGTATTTGAAAATATCATCTTCAAATCAGTAGTGGTCCTGGAAAATGCCACCTTAATCCATCCAGCTGTTTCTAGGCCATTTCCTGAAATACTGAACTGAAGCATTGCATCTACCCGCTTGTGGTTAACACCTTTCTTCTTTGCTTGCTGCATGATTTTAGGAGCTGATGCTCCATAAGTTACCAGAGCTGGAGATCAGCAGAAATCTGAGATCCTGTGAACATGTCAGGCTAGATAAAGCCTTGCTTGCTGGTCATAGTGATTTGCATGATATTGGTCCTTTGTCCTAGAGAAGCGTTTTTTTTCATGTTGTTCAAGATCTGGTCTCAGACCTTAGATCAGTGCATGTTTTAAATCTGCTGTGCTGTGCTAATCTCTTATTGCATCATTTGGGACCTGTTAATTGATGATTATTCTGAATGCTTAACCCATTTTGTTTGAGGATTTCTAAATCTTTTTCTGGCAGACTATTTCTCAGTGACGCTGGTTGATGTGGAGAGTGTTTTTGGGGAACCAAAGGGATTGGAAGGCAAAATAAGCTGTTTCTCTTCTGCATCTTTTTTGTGCAGTGATGCCATGAAAATCAAGGGCTGGAAAGGGTGAGAGAGTGATTGTTCCTATCCCTCTCTGCACCCGCCAGACATTCACACTTGAGGAATATGATGCAGAAGCAGAACCCCATCTGCTGATGTTCCCCTTTGCGTGAGAATAGTTCCTTAAAGAAGGGGCCTTACGTAAATGACTTCGCTGACCTGTGTTTCTGTGTATATGCCGTATCATGTCTGTGGGTGTGTTGTTAACTGCCGCACAGAAAGGAAAAGCGAGAAATCAAGTCAGTGCTAGAGCTGGAGAAACTAAGCACTCCCTTTAGTTGTATGCAGGTCATTATTTCCAAGCAAGGTTTAGCATCTTCACAAAACTTGGACTAAGGTAACTTAAGAAGTTACCCCAAAATGAAGCTTAATTCCTCTTCATGTTGAACTTGATGGCAGAAATACCCCAGATGGTGGAAGGAACAGGATTGGAATACATGGTGATAGCTTGCAGGTTGTGAAACTTCAAGGCTTGTCCACACAAGCATAGGTATTTTTTCTGTCTGAAAGGATCCTGGTACTCGGGGTGGCAAAAGCTGCTATTCTGTTGTGACTTAAAGTAGTGTCTAGGGAGAGGAAAGCAGTATTGGCAGCAGCTTCCTTTGAGCATTATGTCTGTATACTCCCTAGAGAAGGCATTAATTTTTAAGGCTTTGGCAGCAATAGGTTAAATGGATACAGTAGTGATACACTGATGGTTTGAGGTGCTGCATTCATCCTTTTGGGATAAGTTCTGCTCCCTTCAGTGATGTGTAGCACCCCAAGATCAAAGGGGCAATTTAACCTGAGAAGGCAGCTATTTAGCAAACAGGAAGGTGCCATTTGGTACAATGGCAGAAACAAGAAAGCTGTTCTCTTTCAACAGCATTGTCTGCTCTCTGATCAAATCCTTCTTCGGATCGACTTACTGTGCTAATAAACTTAGCCTGTTTACAGAAAGGGACGAATTGTGCAAGAAGGTCAGGCTTACCATGGTTTTTGCTGGGGAGACAACAGTGTATGAAAGGCAAGGTTTTGAGTTACAGTATGATTTCTAAACAGTAATTGCTAGTCAGGATGAGTGTCTTGACTGTTGACTTACAGGGTCTTAATGTGAATGGATAAGCTTTTCAAACCTGGATACATTAAGGGTGGTCATGTTTCACATAGTTGTATATATGGCCCTTTTGTGGCTTGTAGTTTCCAAATACTTAATACAATTAAATAAAGTTAAGACAAGACTGTCTTAATGTGGGAAGTCTTAAATCAGACAGGGTGGAAAGCTCCTGAGTCCTGACCTAGGACCTGAGTTATTATATACAGCTTCCTCTCTAAGAAAAGTCATAACAGACTGCCACTGCTTTTTAAGCTACAGTGCTGGACTCTAGAAGAAATATACTGATTTTTCCATGGGTGGGTGCTTTGAAGGGGTAGTAATCAATGCTGAAACGGCAGAGCCCAAGCAGGGGAGGCTGTGGCATGGCCCTGGGGCCCTGGTAACATTTTGCTGCCACCTGGACATACAGCCACAATGCATGGGGCAGTAGAAAAGGGGGATCTTCCCATGCCCCACTGCCGGGGTTCACAAGTGGGACAGACCTGGCTGCAGCCAAGTCCTGAGGCACTCTGAAGGCTGTTCTTGGGCACATGGGCACCTCTGTGAAGGTAACAGAAATATTGAAGGGTACAGAGTGGGGTATCACAGGATATTTAGGGGCACCAGTGCTTGGACCTCAGGACAGTGAAGGATGGAAGCAGTCAGCAGATGGGCCTCCATTTGGTACTGAAACCACTTACTGGCTTTACTTTGATCTTACCATCCTTGCTTTTTACCTTACTGGCCTTGCTTTAGTACTGACACCATTTACTGCAGATTTGGATGGTCATGAAATGCCTCTGTCTGCTCTCTTAACACGGTCTAATGCTGCTTCCACTCCTTGCTACTGCAATCCGTTTCCAAGAATTAGAAGTCGGAGGCATGAACTCTGTTCCAGCTGATGGGATTGGAAGCTGTAGGAGCTCCAAATTTGATACTATATATTTTCTAATCAAAGAAACAATGCCAAGATACTTTGAAATACACCGCATTTAAACATCAAGGGGAGAGTAATGCTCCATCTAATGCAAAGTACATTCTGTGCATAAAGCTCTTATATATACTGTATATTTCATCACGTTTGGAAGTTTATAGTGCTTATCTTCCTGACCCTGGACTGTAGACATCATCAGCCCTGTGATAGAAGCAGGATCAAGCTCTCTAAACCAAGAATAACAGAGCAAATACAGGTGGACTATGCTCCAGACCCAAAAAACAGCTACATGCTTTAATGCCCATTGATATAAATGAATACTTAGACACTAGTAATCCCTCATTCTTTGGGGGTATGCTAACTACCCATACGTACCACTGACATTATACTCAAGAGCATTTACCACCTCCAGGATTCGGCCTTAAATGCCTGCTGAAATGTTCTCTGCTTTGGAACTTGAAATGGTTCCAAGCTGCTTTGGTTTTAGTTTTGTTTTGTTTGGTATTTTCAAATTAAAACATGAAATCCAATCTAGTGATACTAACACTTTCTCCCCACTTTCCTCCCAGAGCCTGTCTTCCTGGACTGGAACCCTGTATATCATGTTTCAGTAAGTTTCAGCATTGTTTTGATAACTATAATTAGGGATTTATAATGTAAATGCTGACATATCCTTAACTAGCCTATTTCAAATGTGACACTATTAATTAAGGACTCTCTAGGGTGCAGTATGCTCTTTGGTGGATTAGCTTCCTCGAAATTTAATGGCACTTTGCCAACTGGCATCCAGTTTTGGTTTTAGTCTATCTCTTGCTATTATACAAAGCAATTTTGGTTCTGATAATGTGAGAGATTCTGGTTTACTTTGTTTTACTTTCATCTCTCTTAAAAAAAAAACCCTCTGTTTCACCCTTTTGCTGTACTTTAGGCAGGAAAATGGGTCAGCTGGGGAGATCCTGGAGAAATGGTACAAAGACAGATTGCTTTGTGTCCAGTTAGTCTTCTAGAAATGAAGCAGGATATTCATATCCAGCCCTCAGTAACCAATTGAATTCCTATCTCACCTGTTGGTGAAACTTAGTTAAGTTCAGAAAAGGCACCTGAGATTTGTGTGTAATTATAGCTTTATATCTGCCCAATAATTTTGTAGAGGTTGAGATAAGCATTATAGGGTGCTGTGGGATTTACTTAGGTTTTGGTACATCTGGAGGCTAGATTACTTTGCTTTATCTCAGAAAAATGTTGGAATGTTTTTATTTGTGGGATGCTGCAATACTCTGTACTACTTGCAGGTTATCAACATAACATCACTGTGCCATAACGTTCTAAATTTCATGTTTGAACATATTTATTCTGGAATAGCTATTCTTAAAGTACTTATCCTACGATACTGTGACATAAGTTGTATCTGTAGACAAGTTGTTAAAAGTTTAATAGTTTTGGGGTGGTCTAATGACAAGAACCAAACTGGCCTATGTGGAAGAAATTCTTTTGTGTGGAACTGGTTAGCTAAAATGTCATCTTTTATAAAGATCAGCATTTATTTAGCTATTATATACTTCCTTTCAAAGAGTATCACCCTAAAACTAACCATTTTGTTTTCACATTGCTTGTTGCCAAATACTTTCCAGTCACTTCATTTCAATACTTAAGTGAGAACTAACCTTTCTTTTTTTTTTTTTTATTGAGAGAGAGTAAATGAGTTAGTGGGTCCTTTAAAATGCTTTACTCTAAAACGACTGTTCCTTTTCAGTCAATTTTATAGATTCAAAATATTCCCCCTCAATCTAGCATTAACCATGAAAATAGCTTATTTTTTGAGATTTTAGAATACTACTAAAGACAAAAGCTTATTTAGTGATGACAAACATTCTTCTGTGTATTTTACTGTGGGTTGACTGACTTGTGGATGTAATTGACTTACACTGTTTGAACTCAACAAAGGCAGGGAACCATGAAAATGTTGGCTATCCTTACTCGTGCCATATGCTTTACTAGTATGATGCTTGCTCATAAGCTCATCAGGCTGTTTTGATGGAAACTCAATGCTGAGAGATCATGAATCCACACTAATATTTAATGGCAAAACAGTCTTCAGAGACTGTGTTTCTGCACATGAGAGCAGAAAAAAAAAACTGTTCCAAAATGAAATAGAGCTCTACAGCAACCTTATGAATGCATGAAGACTGTGCTCTGAGCTTGCTGGATCATTTTGAGTAACCCTATCAACCCTGCTTATGGCATGAAACAAAGAAATAGCAAGCAAATTCTGGGCTCCTTCAAATATCCAATTCCTGCAAAGGATGAAACCAGGTGAAGCAGTTAGGATCTGCAGTGCAAACATAATTGTCAGCGAAATGGGTGTAGGAATGTGTCCAATTTTTCTAAAGTTAGGCTAGAATGGGGAGATTTCTAGTTTGCTTTAAAAAAAATCCCCATGTTAATGAGTTTGATGCAAGTTCTTAATGTGAACTTAAACCATCTAGCAAAAGTGACTCTTAAGTATCTCTCCATAATGTTTCCACAAACTATTTGACAACATGTCTGGACATATGTTGATTTCAGAATTACAGCACTCCTATTTGTATGTGGTCTGTGATCTGTTTCTGCTTTTTTACATATGACCTATGCTTTGACTCACCCAGAAACATACAAACATTTCCTTACCTGAATCAATTTAGAATTTCATAAGCAGTGCTGTACTACTTGGATTGAGGTTCATGTCAGTGGAAAGGGGCATTATATCATTTTAATCCAGTGGTTGGCTTAAGGGGTAAAGGAAGGGGGAAGTGATGGCTGTGCAGACATGAGGATGCAGAGCTGAGTAGGGTTGGTAGAAGGGTAAAGGGCTGTGTGGCAGGACAATAACTCCTTTTTCATATCAAATTTCTTTGATGCAGCTGTAGTGTATATCACATGGGGCAGTGCTAATGGCCAGAAGGTGTTTACCCCCTCTTTACCCTCTTAGAAAGATGACTTTGAAAGACTTGTGTGGATTTTTGTAGGGTTGTGAGACTGGTCTCAAAACTGTGTGCTCTGTGGAGCTGGTATTCTTAATATTCATAAGAGTCCTAGGCAGAAGAATGTGGTAATTTTGGCGCTTGCCGTTGTGCTTCATGAAAGCCTATGAGAGGGGATTATCCTCACTGCCTGAAGACTGAGAGCTGAGGAGGATATTGTGACCGCTTGTAGTGGCTGGCTCTGTAGCAGGGTTTTTTTCTGTTATATGGGAGGCTTAGGTTTCATCAGAGTGGAGAATTTAATTTCTCCGTTTCACTGAGGTGAGATTTTTACAGAAATGTAACTTTGTGTACCTTGCAGAATCTGCAGGAGAGCAGAGCTGACTTGTATTGAGACAGATCTCCCACACACCTGTGAAAACAAGTGCACAAATTCAGAGTAGCTGGGTGTAAATCTGAAGTAACTGTCATGGAGATTGATGTTGTCTCTAGGAGTTAATCTAGATTTACATCAGGGTAACTGTGACCAGAATCTCTCAGGATTCATCTTTGCTAGACTTTAGTAGCTCACTAAATTAATTGCTAATTAACTTGAGATGGTTAATTATTGTGGATGCTTCCCACATATTTCTTCTGTCTTACCATCATATAATTTAAAGACAGAGCTCCACTAGATCAGAGCAGATCTTACCTATTCTGAACTCCTGCTTGTCAAAAGCTGTTCCCTTCAGCTAGATACTAACACACTGAACGCAGTCAGCAGACATTACACCAAAGCACTGCAGTCATCAGGAATCCAAACGTGTGCATCTGGGGCAAAAACAGCAGAGACATGGCAGCCTAAGGCACTTAAAATAAGGAAGGGGCTAGAAGAGGTCCTACAGAGCAGTCCCAGACTGCCCTTAAAAGCTGGCCTTGCCAGTTTCTGCAGTTGAGTGGGGCAGCATGAGTCTTCTCCTTGACGTAAATAGTCAGTGTTAAGTGGGTTCACCACCGAGATATCTAAGAAACAGCGTGAGCTGCCTCCCCTCAGAGCACTTCCCTTGTGTGTCAGAAAGCAATTGAATTGGTGCTTTGTTAATGCTTACAAAGCAGGTTGTAACATGAAGTATATCATGATAAAACACTAATATGCAGCACCCAGGGCCATTAGGAGGGGAAATGTCCAGAGTCACTTCTTCAAAGTCTGACAACATTGAGGCACCTGGAAATTCTGCCTCCCTCCCTTTCCCTTCAGATTTCATTCTCAACACTACACTGAAAAGGTACACCTTTCTTGTGTGTGTTTGGTATGTTTTAAATGAAATTGGGATGCAGGATGTGATCCTGCTGTAGTCTGTGCAAGGAGGTCTTATGACAGCCTTACTTGAAAACTAAGTTCAGGTCTGCTCCAGCTTCCTTCAGAATGGAGGCAGAGAAGGACAGTTAAAGCAAGCCAACTGAGAACCTCTAATGCCCTTGAAGACAGTAAAAGGATCTGTGTTGGGGTTGAAAGCAAAACTAAATTAGGCTTCTATTCAGTAAAAGGTCCTTATTCTTAAAATAAACATTTTGTTAGGTCCCACCAAAAAATGTGTCTAAGCAGCATGAGTCTAAAATGTCACCCGTGTCTTTACGGATGTGCTTAACAACCTTCCAGTCCTTGGGCTTCACTTTGAACTGGTCTGTCTCCTAACAGCTTGTAGTTTGAATTGGGAAGGCCTGGTCATGCTGACTGATGAACATGCAATGAAGATGTAAGAATACAATAAACTGGTGATCATCTCTCTTGCCTGCATAAGAAAGTTAAAGGCATTGTGCCAAGCAAATATGCGCATTAGATGACTAACAGAGCTCCCACACTGTCAGTGTAGGCAGGGAATATGCAATGCAGCCACATATGTGTCTCAGAACCATACTGAGTGCTTTTTATTCTTAATGTTTGGTTTTGTTTTTAAATAGGAGTTCAGATCCTTGAGCAGGATGTTTATCCCTTTGCACAGAAAACAATATTGGTCATAGTTTTTAATATACAATCAAGTTTTTAAAACCAGCAGCTGATATATCTATTGCAAGTGACATCACAATTTCAAGTAATTGCTGTAGATATTCACTAGGGTAGTCCTGCATATCATATGTAATTGAGTTTACCTTTTTTTAAAATGTCTGGAAAAAACCTTTTGTTTTTTTCCAGTGGGAATGTTGTTGAAAAGCTTTGTATTTAATTTCCCTGATTGAGGTTTGATCTCTTTGATAAAATTCATGTGAGGTTTTGACAAAAATTAGTATGCTGTAACAAAGGAGTTGAATTCCATTTGATACTTGCTTAGCCATAGTTTTAAAATATATGTGCAGCTACAACTGAGCTGAACACCTAGGGAAGTTCTGTAAATCACTGTAAGCAGAGCGCAGTTCAACTTTGCATTTAATCTAGTAGTGAACTTCCACTGAAGATGGTCCCCTTTTCACTCTTCCAATGATGACTAATCCACCCCCCAAATTAATTCGTTTTCCATCAATTCTGCAAGCTGAAGCAGCAGCCTTGTTGCTGCATAGATAGATAAGATAGATGGATATAATGCAATAGACAAGAATGAACAGGTGAAACAAACCCGTCTCTGCAGCAGTATAAGGTTAGATCATCTTAAATGCAATATGAAGTCTTTTTTAAATTGCCCAAGAAATATTAAGGACCCACTGAGCTAAGAACTGTGCAAACACAGGCAGTCTCTTGAGCTGAATCTTAAAAAACGGAGACACTGGAAAGCAAAGACAAAATCCCAAACCAAGTTACAGTCCTGTGGCCTGACAACCAGATGATCAAGTATTCAGTGGACAGACCTCAGTTGTTCCCAGAGCTAAAATCTTTCGAAGTTTATCATGCTTTTCACTGGCTTATCTCATAAGCATACAGTATTTCAGAAAGCAGAATTCCAGAGTACAGGTAGAGAGAGGCAGAAGTCTTCAAGACTTTTTCCTGGATTGCCTTTCATTGACAGTGGCAGAAACTGTCAAAATCCTTTGAGCACTGAATAACTTTCTATCCAATGACAAACTAATTTCTAAGAGTTCAGGAAGCAACGAAGCTGTATTTCCCTTGCAGAATGATTTAGTAGCCTGTGTAATATGGTTTGGTCTGTATTTCCTCTATTTTAAGCACTTGTTTCTTCTTTCTTGATTTCTGTGAAAGTTTGCATCTAGATCCCTCATCCCAGGTACTTTGTATTTACCAGTAATAATTGCTATTATATGGACTAGCAGTTACAAAGGGTTGTGTGGAATGACTGGGGTGAGAGTCCACAGATAGTTTGCATTATATAAATTGTACTTTCCACTCAGCTGATTAATTACACTTGGTTTTCAGATCCCAAGACAGAAACCACTTATGTACACACTTTATTTTAACAACATGTCTCTGTCCCAGGAGACTTGGCCCGGTGCTCAGGTTTGTCCATTCTCAAGATGGAGAAAAGGGAATATGAGGACAAAAGGTTGGAGAGAGCATGGCTTTGTGTAGTCCATTTTCAGGCAAATACTCGTGTCTGATTTGGGGTTGTAGGTGAATTGAGGGAACGTCTTACAATATGACATCGCTACAGATTGCATGAATGATGTGTTCTTTGGAATAGATTCTACGTCTTTCCCAGAACAGGGGAAAAGTGAACAGTAGCAAGAAACCATTTTATTGTTTTGTGTTCCACTCTCTGGATTTGTGTTACTGTTCTGTGATGATGCTCCTGCACATTAACCTGCTTTGCTCTGTCAGTACCAGAGTATATGCCCAGATAATTGCGTGCACCATTTTTGCTTGTGTCTAGGCAGACTATGCCAGTGTTTTCAGCAAAAATTAACCCAGCAGCTTAAAAACATGGGGTTTTCCTCATACAGGGCACAAGATACAAGTCACTCTCGCTTCCATGAAGCAATCTGAATGTGCTCCTGAGTACTTCCTACCAACAGTTTTGCAACTGCTTAGCAGTCCTCTGTGATGCATCCTCTACAGGTTTCACACAGAGCAAAATGAAGTGCTGAAATCTTAACTGGAAGCATGATTTTGCTGGTACTTACGCACACGAGTAAGTGCTCCTGTGACTAGTTTTAGTTGCTCATGTCAGTATAACGAAGGACACACAAGAGTTTTAAAAGCAAGGTTATGGAGTTGTATTGCCTTTATTGTTTAAGGTGACTAGCTTTCTGTAAAACTACTCTGCCTTCAAGGTTTTCCTCATAGTCATGGGCACATGGCAGCATCTTTCTTCTATATCAGTGTAAAGTAGGTGTAAAATGCTACCAAATGTGAATATTGTTTTCACACCAGTTTTGCATTGATAATAACTGCAAGATGTAAGGCAATTGAGAATAAGGTTGTGTCCATTTTCAGAGACAGGAGAGGTTCCTAACTGTCCTTGCTTTAGTGATATTTTCTTTTGATCATTCACATGCTATTGGAGACAGAAAGATGAGGCATGTTAGGCAATAGATGGGCTTATTTCCTTCAACAGCTTAAAATGACACTTGTCCCTAAGTTACATGGTGGGGGAAAGAGGAAGCAGAGGAGGAATACTTTAATTTAGAGGCAGTGTAGAGAAAGGGATTAAGTATGGAGTCTGACAAGGCACCTATACTGAAGGCAGACTGCAGCAGTTGCATATAGCTTAAGAAGAGGTAACTCTTTCTTTCTAGAAGCTACAAGGACCTAGAGATACAGGCCTTGTGCCTACAGGCTCAGCATTAATTCTTATTCATTTGGCCTCTCTGGAAACGCCATGATACCAAGCTCCTTGCAAAGCAGTGTGTGTAAGGAAAGCACTTTTATACCAGCATTTGAATATTCTAGTGGATTTCAGGCACTAAGGAAGGTCAAAGAACAACATTTGGGGCTGCTGTAATTACAAACAGCTTTATGTTAAAAACTAAGATGTGGGATGAAGTTGCCTTGTGTCAGCTGAACCACAGTAACTGTGTGTACACGTTCTTAGTCTGAGTTTGTAAAAGCACTAAGTACTTCTTCGCTTTAATGTTAGTAATGTCTTCTTTTTGCTTCGGACTGAGAGCATGCAGAGTCAATTACACTTCCACTTAACATAAGTAATAACTTTATATACTGGAGCAACCTGTTTAGATACCGGAGCCCTTCATGTCAAAACAAGGTAACATAAGGAGAGCTGTTTAGAGAGGCATAGTATCTTTTATTAGACCACTTGATGTTGTTTGGGGCTATAATTTGGCCTTCAGTAGTGAGTCAAGAGGCACCAATTCCTTTTTCCAGTGACAATCACTTTTTTTTTTTTTTTTTTGAAATCCCGTTACTTCGGACATGCTGCTGGAGTGGAATGAGTGCATTGCAAAGCCTGTTTCTTGGGAAGAGTTGGAGGTTATGTTTCGGAGTTTCAAATGAGCCATGGGGATGCTGATGGTGGGCTCAGAACTATCCACACTGTCTTTTTATGGTAATTGTTAGTTGTTTGAATGGTACCTGCTCTGTAAAAGAAGGTTGACTCCCCTTGGGACTTGCCTGCAAGACATCTTTTCTGTGTTTGAGCTTAGACTTAAGAAAACACATCAGAAAACAAACTTAAAAACATCTAGCTGAAAATAATTGGTTGTCATTGTTTCCTGTGAGGGAGGGAGAGGTGTTTCTAAGTGGCAATGAAAGTATAAATACCATCTGTATACTTTATGCCTGATTTTTCTGGTTGTAAGGATAACTTTTGGATTATGTTTTGACACATACTGTGTACACAGACAGTATTTCTTATTCTTGGACCTACATAGTTCCTCCATACTATGTTTGTATTACAAGTGAAAGACACAGTGTATATCCAGGCCTTTACAGCAAGTTTCCTCTCTTTACTTAGTAGTCCCTTGTTCTGGGTAGCAAAGGACTGCTTAATGCTAAAATGTGCTATATTGGTTGAGGTGATTTCTTGAGGAGTGCCTCACACATGACTCTGCTGACTGGCTTTTACCTGTCTTGTTGTATCCTGGTATCTTCTAAGAACGTGACTTGCTTTTAAGCATGTTTTTCTTTAACATGCAGATGTGCTTATCTACATGCAGTGGTCACCTCATGTCCCAGTATAAGAGGTGAAGTTTGGATATCTAGGTGGTCTTTGATTTATTAGCCTGTTAAAAACTGGAAAGACCAGCTTCCAGTGAAATGAATTCTGTGATTTCAACAGGACCTCTGTAGGAGAGGGTTCTTTCAGGATTTAGCTCTTTATACTCTTGTTCTTCAGGAGACTTCTTAATTGGGTTTGACACAAAGTGTGTTGGCATCAATAGAAGGAGTTGTATTGGTTTCTGTGGGCTTTGGATGAGACTGGATGAACTGGCCTGATGCTCACAGTGCGAGGTGCTTTAGAAGTAGATAACATCATATAAGCCTTGGAGGCAAAGCATTGTATCATCTGGACAAGGATACATCTCTGGCCCCTCCCTTAGCAGAATTTGTAAAGAAGGGAAAAGTCCTTGCAGTTTGTTAAAAGTGTATTTCTTTCTACATGTCTGCATGACCCTCTTTGCCCGTGTTTTTGTTATGCTTTGAGTGGCATGTTGGACACACTGTCTCTGAGGCTATGATGGACTGTCTGTTTCCAAATTATGTATTCAGTTAGCCTCCAGCTCTGTGGTAGGTATGACGCATTCAGCAGTCCTTCACAAATTAGGAAGAGTCTCTGTTTTGTACTCACAAACCTTTAAGCACTCTCTGAGATTCTAATGAAATTGGCCATTATGATTCCAGCTGAAGGCATTTTCCATGTGGAGCAGATGGCTTCTAATGGAGCTTATGGATCGCCCCTTTATGGTGCATATGATTTGGATACCTGGAAGGTTTCAGGTAGATCCCAGTTCCTGTACGCAAGCAACGAGCAAAAGCAAGTGGATGAATAACAACACAGAAATATGCTTCATCTCCTTTCCATGCTTCCCCCATCCCACAGATCAGTGCTTGATACTTCCTTTATGGTCGACCATCACATGATGGTCTTTTAGAATTTCTTTTCAAGAAGAAATACATGTAGAAGCGCTGAATGATTCTTGGACATCTGATAGTGTTAAAGCTTAGATTTTTCATTTATTGTTTAGGATTCTAGTGCATAAAGGATGTAAATGATAATCCCAGAGGACCATCTGTCCTGGAGCAGATATTAGAACTGAGCTACTATGTGACTGAAAGAACTGAGTGCGTGTCTGGTGGTAAGTAAGGCAGGGAAGATCAGATGTATCATACTGTCACTTCAGTACAGATGAAAAATACGGTCATACGCTCTTTCAGAACTTGTCCTAGTCATCTTGGACAATGAAAGGAACAAGGAATGAAAAAAAAAAACGGAAAGGAAAATTCATTGCAGGTTGTGAATGTTTTGCAAAGTCTGGTTAGCATGAAAGGTACTTTTTGCTAGATTTTTTTTGTATTAGACTATATCTTGTAATCTAGCTGTGGTTCTCACATCATGCAATGAGTCTGTTTTACCTCCATTACCTACCTGATGTCTATGAATCTGTTTTAACTAGGATTTCTAAGGAAGCCTAAAGGATTGAGACTTTGTCTCTGAAAAGCTCCTTTTAAATCCAGTCCATAGCTGTCTCAAACATGTGTTTTTTTTTTTTTATTTGAGGTAAGCAGTAAGTAAATTAGTTTTGTTTAATCATCAGGGAAGTGGGTGTTTTCAAGTCATTCTGGACTCGGTTCTAAGCATTCTGTCTCTTACTAGAAAGTGTGTCCTATCTGCGCAATAAGGGCTCTTAGACCTACTGGACTTTTGACTTCCAATCATGCATCTGGTGTAGATAAACCTTTTTTCTTTTTATTGGGTAGAAAGCTGATCTATGTACTTTCTGGTTACAGCCTAAATATGCCTTCGTGCTGCACTGGACCAGCCTTTCATACCATCTTGCAGGTATAGATGTCTTGCAGACTGTTGCAGTCTGTGGTTGTTTTTACGGTACAGAAGCCAGTTCAGCTGATGCGGGTATGCTTTTGGAACCAACTCCACACGATGAAGGAGGCCCAGCTTATGGAAAGAAGATGCTGAAAGCCTTTATTAGGGAGCATTTGGAGGGCAAAACCATGTTCTGTATGTGAACAAGCTATAAGGTGAACGGGTTCATTCCCCCTTCCGTATGCTTTACTTCTGAAAAGCCCTTTATGAGCTGTGACCTTTTATTACTTCTGTAAGAATCTTGACAAACTTCAGGTAACCTACAGATATTTCTCCTGGGTGTTCACATTCTCTTTACAGATTAGATGTAAGTGGTCAGCTTTGGCCAGCTGATAATCAATGCTTGTCACTCGTTTGATGGCAGAAAGGATGAACTTTCCATTCTATAAGCTCAGAGAGTCATGCTAGTGTCCTTTACAGCCTTTGTTATACAGTCTTGTCCAGAACCTTTGAGGCCAGTTTTAAACCTGGGCCATAAAACATAATTTTTATTTACTTTTATATTGAGGTAGTGTGTAGGTGTACCAAATAATTGGAAGCTTTATTATGTTAAGACACGTACAAACATGCAGTAAATGGCAAACGTGCACTTTTTACCTCCAAGCACTTACTTTTGATAGTTTAGCATAAGTGAAAACATGATATTTTATGTTACCTGATTTTTATAGTCATAGATTATATTAATTTCAAAGCAAGAGGTAAATGCAATTCTGCTGGTTATACAAAATAATGAATTCAGAAATCACTTTGCAGAGTTTGTCAAATTTATCACTGCACTGAAATTTAGAGTAAAATGTAGTTAAAAATGTGGAGTTAAACCATGATTGAATTTGATCACCAGCATAGAAACCATACACACTCCCTATTTTTAACTGGGTAGTTTAAAAAAACCCCAAATATCTACATGCTATAAATCCAGTATAGGATTCTTATGGATACTGGCTATATTCGGAAGTCTTTCACATTTCACTTTGTATTTCCTGTCCACCAATATGGCTGCTTTGGGAGTAAACATGTGAATGGTTCTGGTAGACTAATGCACTTTTTTTGCCTTTTTTTTTTTCCCCTGGTTTGTATGGGACTTCACTTTTTCCCCTTTTGTTTTCACTTAGGCTTTGACACTGCCCTTTATTTGCTTCTCATCTCCATTGAATTCTGCTTGGTCAAAATATCATGTGTTCATGCACACAGCCTGCACGTTGTTCATCAAAAAGATCTTTAATTCAGCAGTGGTACTGGCTTGCTCTTTGTATGTGGGCAATACAGAGGGAAGTTTTTCAAACAGTTTTGGTTTTATTGCAAAATAAGGTGTGGGTAGTTCTGCCTTGCAGAAAAGCTTAGCCTGGGAAAACCTCATGTGGGAGGGGAGAAAGAAAAGATTGACGATCATGTATCATGTGACATCAAAGTGGAATAGTTCCAACAAAAAAAAATTGTGCTAAAGCTTTCCAGCTGAATGTGAGCTGAAGGTCATGCGCTTGCCTTCATGTTAACGTAATAGTGTCAGCATGGAAGAATTGGTAAAGTACCGTGGAAGAAAGTCTGTTTGTAATAGGCTGCCTCTGGCAAGCATGCTTGCTGAAAAGGTACCCTGAAAAGGCCTCAGTCTGAGGTGGCTGAACAGACTGGTTTTGGCACAAGAGGCAAAGAAAATTAGACAGCGTCAATGATAGTAATTTGAGTGAAGGCTCAGGAAACAGTGTATGAAATGCAAATCCATGTCTTTAAAGTTGATGGAAGATACTCCAATATATGTTTGAAGTAAAAGTCATTGTCTAGGCATTGTCATAGGACCATAGACTGGCCCTTGTTTCAAGTTTGGCTAAGAAAAGGGTATCATTCTGTTCAGCTGTCACAACCACACTAATAAACTTCAGTATTGCAGAAAATGCCATGTAGAATGTGGCCAGTGTTTTAGTGCCTAGCTTGAGCAATCAGAAAACATACACAATGAAAATATTGTCATTTTCATTGCAGGGCATGTGAGCTAAAGAGAAACTTCTAATGCGTTGCTTGGTTAGGGTAGATTGGAGAGCAAATGTTAAACCAGTGTTCACTCTCAAATTCTGAAAAATGGTGTGGGAAGCTGTTAGGATGTATTTGTGCTGGGCAATGAAAAGGGATGGTGAAACTGTAAAATGATGGACTAGACTGAAAAATGGTCATTTTAAATAACTAGAAGGCTCTTTATTTCACAGACTGCCTCATGTTAGATTTTGCATGTACTCGCATCTAACATAGCGCACAAATGAAAAAGCTTGCAGAGTGAAATAAAACTGGATGGTATTCCTGGAGGCTTGAAAAGTTTTGCTGTAGCTGTGAGACATAACCATGAGCTGCTGTGGTGCAGGTGGAAGACAGGATACAGATAAAACAGGTCACATGAGTCTGTGGGGATGAGCAAAATTAATGTGCTATTTTTGAAGGAGTGTGCATTTGGGTTGACAGTTTGAAGTTCAGGTCTTTCAGTTAATTCTTTGTTAAAGCAAGTTTCTTCTGCAGCATGTACACAGAACTCAACACTGTAGAAAATTATGCTGATGAAAATATCAGTCCATCTCTGAACAGTATCTAAGAATCAGAGGATGGAGAAAATGAGGTCGTTTGCAGTGCCAATGTGCACTGCATCAACAAATTTCCATCTACAGGGACCCCAATTTCAACAAAGAGTTAAATTAAAAATCACTCTATTCTTTTTGACAAGTATCAGTTTGGTAAATTATCATGTACCAGTTTTAGTTATATGGTCCTTACTGCTTTAGTAAAGTTTCTGTCAGGATTATATAAGACGTTTTGCCTTCAAGAAGCTTCAATTTAAGAAAGGTATTGGTATCTCATGCAAAACATGAGAGAGTAATTGTTGTTTCTTGTCCTCCAGATTGTAATCCCCATTTCATTTGATGGTGTTGCACAAGTAATCCTGATAACTTGGGGAGATTTCTTACAAAAAGAAGAGCGAAGAAGTGAATAAGGAAGCCTTAGTTTGGCTCTGTGTGGTTTATACTGCTCCTGTTATGAGAAATAAAATATATATACTCTCAGTGTGGAAAGAACACTTCTGTGGGAACATAGTGGAAGGAAGAAGAGATTGTTTTCTTTACTTAATGGTTTGACAAATACAAGTTGAGAGACTGTTCATTTAACATTGAACTTTCATTAAATGGACATTCCATGATTTCACTGTAGTATTTATAAACAGTAGTCAGCATTTCTAAGGAATGCTTGATTCTGAGAGAGATTTGTGCTTATGAAATGTTTGTATAGTAACATGAGCAGAGTTTGGCTAACCATATGCTTGCATGTGGAATGCAAATAGAACCATGAAAAAAGCCACTGACTTGGCATGAAAAATCCCACCCATTTTCTTGTAAGGTTGTTTTTCTTCCTGTTCCGTTTACAAACCATGAAGAAGTGGGATTCACAGGACACTAGGTAAACGTGGTGAAAATGTCAGTTGCAACAAGGAGAATCAAAAGAAATGTAACCATGGCTGGAAAGTTTAGTGTTTATCAGTGGATTAAATATGTATGTAATACGTATTTACTGTGTCTTATGTGCTATATGGGGTACCATGGGTAGATACTCATACCAAAATTTTGTCTTTGTCTAGATCTTAAAGGAAAAACAATGATTTGGAAGGTAATGTTTGGAAGATGTTTTTTGTGTGGCATACCTTTATGAAGGGCTGGACAATTTCTAAACTGTTTTTTTTTTTCTATAGTTCTTCTAGTACTTGATCCTTTCTCAAGCTGGACAGGTGGCAAGTGAGTTGACTTGATGCTCTTTCTTTTCCTTCTATCCTGTGCATAAAATGGTTTTCTTACATCATACCAAGTAAGGTATAGCTCTGGTAAACTGGAATTTGTAACTTACAGAGACTTGAACCTCTTGATGCTGTCGCCCAATGTATGCTTATTCCTTTGCCAGCTCCATTGGCCCAGCATACCAGTCACAATAACAAGGGTGTCCTTTTGTTTAATATCAAAGATATTACTCTGTTATTCAGACTGGGATTTTGTGAGGCATTTAAGGAAAATTATTATTTCTTTTCTGCTGAAGTTCCAGTGGAAGCTGGAATCCTTTGATCACCTTTCAGGCATCCTTCATGAAAACACAACAGAATCCATTTGCTGGTACGTGTCTGGGTCTCTGTATCACTAAGTGACTTTCTAGGTCACTGTGGAGAGATTGCAATTCATTATGTAACTGTAACTAGAAAACTGTGAAGCTGGCTGGTCTCTGGCAATGTTGACAGTTTGGTATTCGTGAAGTACCCATTTTCAAATTATGAACTGCTACAAGGGTTTATCTTGAACTTCAACAGACCTAGCAGGCCACATCAACTGGATTAAAGCATACAGGTTTCTTCAGACAGCAGTTTGTAGCGGTGTGTTGGGAAGTGGTGTGTGTTGTCATCTTAAACCTAACAGCCCAAATAAAAGATATACACAGGCTGATGTAGCACAGTGTTTTGGTGCAAAGCTCTAGCTTCTCATTTGGGTCTCCTCAGCAAGGTATTCCAACCACTGTGCTGCTGCTTCCCCAGCAGCTGTGAGTTTCCTGGATTTCCCCAAGGATGTACATCTGTTTCCCTCCAGGTGCATTCCACCCTGCCTCTTTCTTTCCCGGGTAAAAACTGCATTTCCAGTTGCAGTGACAGAACAGTTTGGGTTGGTTTTTTTTTCCAAATTGATAAAGA
Source organism: Anarhynchus alexandrinus (assembly GCA_008711295.1). Taxonomy (NCBI): domain Eukaryota; kingdom Metazoa; phylum Chordata; class Aves; order Charadriiformes; family Charadriidae; genus Anarhynchus; species Anarhynchus alexandrinus. Next base: position 3,143,710 of record VUYV01000071.1, on the reverse strand, counting down.
TGAAACTGCCTCTTGTTTGCTTGATAATGCTGGATGGGGCTTTGAGCAACCTGGTCTAGTGGCAGGTATACCTGCCCATGGCAGGGGGGTTGGAACAAGATAATCTCTAAGGTCCCTTCCAACCTAAACCATTCTGTGATTCTATGATCTTCAACAGTAGGGACTGTCACAGAAGATACATGTGACCATGTGCTTGATTTGTGTTAGGGTGAGATCTGGGTGGCATCATCTTTCTGTCTTTTTTCCTGGTTTCTGATGAAGGAAATGTGGGTATATGGACCTGAGGAGAGCAACAGCAAACTCATTACAACTATGCTCTGGATGGTTCTAGAGGGGAAGAATCATGGTTGTAGTTTGTTCCTGCTGTGCAGTTAGACATAGCAGCCTATGCACATGCACTGTGACAAAAAACAGGTGGGGTATGGTGGGGTATTCCCTGAAATAGCATTTCTTGTTTGGCATGTCTACCTGTAAGGCCGTGTTCCACCCCCATGGGACATGAAGTTATATTAGGCTCTGGCTAGTGCTGTAAAACTTCCCCACATGGGACTTTCTCAGGTTTTGTGCAGGTGCAAATACCGTAAACATCACTGCAGTTTAAGACCTGGAATGTTGGTCTGTTCTCAGACTGCCCAGTTTGTAGTACTTTATGTTCTCACAACTGCACCTGTGTTTCTTTAATTGTGAGTGACAAATGAACACCTATTTGTGTGCTGTATTCACAGACACACAGTTGAAGGAAGCAAAAGCATATGGTAGGCAGCAGTTTGAAAAGCATGCCAGTCTGTTTCAAAAGCAACTATGCAGTATTGTTTCCTTGTCTTTCAGTGTGAAATAGACTCATATTTTTAAGCTGCTTTTGAAAATGGAACTAAAGCCCATCTTTTGAAAACTTACTGAAGTTGTTTCAGCAGAACTAGGGTCCTGTCTGGCTGGATTGGGGATTTTGACAATTTCCCCCAGACCTTCTGAAAATCTGGCCTCTTGATGCCCTAAATCATTTAGGGAGGAGGTACCTACCATCATGTTTCCCAGTAGAAAAATTAATCAAAATCAATGTCTGATTTCTGCAACTTTGCCTTTGAAAATTTCCATTAGGAGCTCACAGTGACAATTGGGAAATGACAATCACAGCAAGGTTTAATGAGACTTTTTCCTGCTTCAGAGTTTAGCGCAAGGTATTCCAGAGGAGAGAGAAGGAAGACTCTCTACCCTATTTGAGATTACTTAATCCCCAAGAGGATGGAAGTTTTCAGTGTACTGCACTTCTTGCATATGCTGCCTTGTTTGATTTGAGCTACTGCCAGACGCTGTTTTTAGTCTCCACTTAGTCCTTCTGCTAGGCTTTCACACTCCTCCTCCTGTGGGCTTCTCTGCTATGGCTTTGTATTTATTTTTCTTCTTTTGTCTCTTCTCTCATCAGATATTCTCATTTCCGTTACTCTCAAACATACTCACACCTTCTTTTGTCACCTTCGTTTTATCTTCTTTCTCTGCTTGTTGCTGCTAGTCCATTATCTAGCTTAACTTTCATCTTTCATGCTAGCTGATGAGAGTGGTTTTGTAGAACTTGGTTTAATGAAATAGAACAGATATTTTAGAGGTCAAAAATACCAAGGGACCTGTTTCAGGGATGTGGGATCCGAAACAGTGCAGTATTTTGAATTGGGCGCGTTGTTACATACTAAATTTTGTGCATGCCTCATGGTCACTGTTTGGGTTGGTGGACTAACTGGTTGATTAATGGACAAACTAATTACATAACTACATGCTGAAATAAGCTGAAAATCAACCTGGTAAAAATGCTCATAATTTCTGAGAACAGAACCTTGCTGACGTGTCTGTTTGCATCAGTCTTATAAACTGTTTGGGTTTTGGTTTTTTTTAGCTGAAGCAAACCACCCTTTGGAAGTCTAATGTCTGTTGTCACAGTATCTCAAACCTCTAATGCTTTTGGAAATCATGCTTTCTAGACCCCTGCCTTACCAGTTTGCAGGTTGAGGTTTCATGTGTTCCTTACGCCTGCTGGTGACATCTCTGTAACCATGGGAAAATGCAAGAAACCTTAATGAGAAAAGTTTTTCAATAAGGACAGCATTAAGAAGAGGGTGGGAGGGGAATACCATCCCCAGAATTAGAGCTTTTAATGGTGCAGTGTTTTCTTCATTGTATCACACTTCACTCTCAGAAAAGAAGCCTTGGAAGCCTGAGACTTGCTTTATCTTTGTGCATCTTTTCTCTTTCCACCTCCTCATGATTTCTGATCTTTGTTAATCTGGATCTGCTCTGCATGTTCAGATGGGAAAGTTCTTAAAGGAAAGAGGAGGGACTGCAAGGACTGAGAAGTTAGCAAAGCTAATGGAGAGCAGGTGTTGAGTCATGCTCAACTGTCCAAAAGCAGTGAGGAGCAGTCTCCTAGCCATGCTGCCAGAGAAGAGTTGTCAAAGCAGAGGTGGTCATGGCATGGTTTCACCTGGTTGTTAGATTTCCAGCTGCAGTGTGTTGCACTAGGAAATCTGGCTGAATGCAACCTGGGAGTTCCCCATGGCCCTTTCACCAAAAAATAAGCCTTCTAATTGAGATCTGGCTATAGTGCAAAAAAGAACCATATTCAAGCATGGTATTGTGACAAAGAACAGGAAGAGGGGTCTGTCGTGGTGAACCTTCCTTTGGAGCATTCGGAGTGGGGCTGAGGAGCTTCAGCTCTCAGATTTAGTGGAGAAAGGAGAGATTCTGGCACTCCATGAGAAGAGCTTTTGGGAGAACAGAAGAATTCAGTAAATATTGATACGTTTTACTTTTTTTGGGGTGCATTTTAGCAACATCTGTCAAGCTTCCTTTAAAAATACCCAGGCAGCTGTGGTTTAAATGTGGATATTTTCCATACTTACTTCCCAGCATAGCCATCATGGCTTTCTGATTGTCATCTGAGCTTTAAATAGGCTATTCCGTTCAGGTTTTGTGTTGCACTGTATTCTGTATAATTTCATCCCTGAAATTGTGCCCACCACCACGATATGTGCTAGCACTGGGTTGTTAGACTGTTCTCACCATGGGATCTGAATGCCTCTTCACTGTAGTCTATTTGGCTTCTTGCATGCTTCACCCCATGCTGTGGTAGCAAGCTGCCTGGATATTACTATATTGTGGTTCTTTGCACCTACCAAAGAACATAAACGCTTATCAGGTGTCCTTAATAACATGAATCTGGCATTGTTTTATTTTCAACTCAGCTGTTTAGCTAAAATAATGTGTTATTTAAAAGAAGAAAGCAATTTCACCTGAAAGTAAATGGCCAAATGGATTTTTATTTAGTCCTGACAATAGAGCCCATTGGCTGTTGATGATTGCCATCATGGCACACTTCAAGTGAGAACAAACATACTACCCCCCTCCAATACACACAGGCCTTTTTTCCTAACAGATTTATTCATTAAGCATATGTTCAAAGACTACAGCTATTGCCACTTTTAAATAGAACCATTTTTTCATTGCTTTTCATAGATACAATGCCACAGTGTTATGAAAAACCTAACAACGTTACAGATTTAATTAACTAACATATTCTATTAAAACTCCTTTCTGCTCCAGCAGTTGTTTGACAATAGGCAGTTAAATACTGTATGTTGGAGACTGACCTTCAAATGACAGTCGAAAGTTGCTGCTTTGCAAACTCTTTAGCAGTTTGAATGCCTTTGTCTTCTGTATACGTATGATAAAAAGGTCTCTTCTGAGCCCAGAAATAGGAGGGGAAGTGGTTAGGCTTCAAGGCTTGGTCCCAACTTCCCTGCACAGGCAACATTTCTGCTTAAATAGGTAAAAGTTTCATCTGACCAATTTTGCAGGCTTTCAGGAAGAGGGATGACGCTCCTGAAAGACACTAAATGCCTTCCATTTTGTATGCCTTCTGTGGGAGACAAAGATAAATACAGAAAGCTTTTTCAGAATAGGTCATTTTTCTTTCTGTCATGTTCGTGCAGGGGCTCTCAAAATGGCTCCTTGTAGCACACTGTGTGCTCACTGTACTGCCATGTGCTCACTGATACTGGCATGTTCTGAATGTCATTTCCCAGGACATTGAAGAGCCTGTGCTATTTTCATAGGGGAAGAACACTTGTGCAAAAGCTCTTAGGTGAAGCTTCCTTTGTTCTTGAGGTTTTTCTGCATGCTACTAAAGTGCTATTCCTATCAGATGCACGTATGGATTCAGTGATGTTACGTCTTTTCAGTTGGTAAGACCATTTCAAGATCTATAGAGATGAAAGGATGGACTATAATGTTATAATTATCCCCCAAAAGTAGGGTTTGATACTTTCTTGATTCATCTTTTGTGTTTTGTATCTCGGCTCAGCATAGCCAAAATAGATCACAGTGCTTCTACCTGGGCCATGCATAAAACGTAGCTCTTTCTTTTCTTGTCCATTCTGCTTATGATCTTCCCAGCATAATTAATGCTGTCTTAAGGAAAAGGGACCAAGAGAGTGTGTTGCACGTACTTGTCACTGGGAGTGCAAGGAAAAAAACTTCCAGTAGAACCTGGACCCTGTGGAGTAAGACAGAGGTGGTGTGGGTTTGAAAACACAGCACTGGTCCTTAGAAGCCAAGAATGAGATTTACAAGATTACTCAGTGCAGGTTTAACAAGTGTATACCTTAGTGTGGAAAGAGGCTTGGTATAAGGTGTTTGGCATCTCCTGTTAATGCAGATGAAGTGTTCTCGATAGTGTAACAGGAATATAGCTGTGTGGATGAAATCATGCTTCCCATTGGCACATACTGTCACCCACACTTCATAAGGAACACACTATGGAAGGCAATTGACTACCCATATTTCAAAATATATACGCAGCAGTATTTCAACATTGAGACAGAACAGTGGGGCAACTAGGAGTCCATAAGGATATGTTTGGTGCTTTTGTGGTGGACTGAATTATAAATGTTATGAAATCAGGAGATCCGGAAAAGAAAGAAATGCTTTAACCAAGGCCTCAGAAAACAATGGTTTTGAATAGCCCCCATTTGTGTTGTATAGATGAGGTGGTAAAATAACTTGCTGTCTTCTCATCTTCAGAAATGGAGATACTATGAGACCTTTTATACCTGTAGCAATGGGAGGTTTTAAGTGTGCCTCATTGGCAGTTCTGCCTGTCACAAATGCAGCATGCTTGCCACCTGCTTCCAGGTAACATCAGTTCATATTCATGTCCTCTCATATCAAAGAGCATTTCCGCACTGTTTGCTGGAGTAGAGAACAAAAATCCCTAGGCTGGCTGGTAATAAACTAACCCTGAAGCTAGCAGTAGAAATGCTATGCTGATGCAGGATCGAAAATGATGTCTCCACAGAACTTTGCTTACCACCTTGTGGACCTGCTGATTACTGTCAGCTCTTGCTAAGGTAACTCGGCATGAGGCTGTGGGGCATGAGGTACAGTCGCCACAGATCAAGCAGAGCCTAGGGATGCACACATCCATGAGATGTTTGTTTCTCTGGATTGTTTTGTAGAGTGAAGCTCATGACTGCAGGCAAGTGGTGCAAATTCCTTCCAGAATAATTGCAAAGCTCATCATCAGCATGTGCTTTTTTCGTCTCACCTTCTCTGACATAGATCCGTAACAACTTGTGCATGTCTGCTTATCTATCTAGACAAAACATTGCTCTGTGCGTGTTCCCTCACTAGGAAGAGGATGAGAAGGCAAGCTGTTGTATTTTTTTTTAGTTCATTACTTTAGGCTGTGTATCCATGTTGATGAGCACATATAGGAACCCATATAGACTAGACACAAGTAAACAAAGCGGAATGTTGCCTTCCTCTGTGTGCATTGTGCACTTCTTTTGCTGCTATGTGGTTAGCTAGGGAGAAGGAGAGATTAATGAGACTGTTACACTTCTCACATTTTAATAATCTAAGCATGCCCCTAATATGAAGGGACTGCAGTTACAAAGGTAGCAGAGCACTGAACTGGAAGCAATGATATTTAATTGTGCAGGCTTTGCATTTGGGCCCATAATGGAGTAGCCCTGGGTGGAAATGGCACTCTGGTACAGAGATAAAATTGAGTGTGGACATAATGTTTCTAGATGTTCACACCCTTATCTATACAAGTGCTTATTCTGGAGCCGAAGTTACAGTGTCTGAATGATACCATTGCTTTCTGAGGAAGCCAAGCAGTGCAAGCATAGCCTTTTCAAATGCATGAAAGAAAGTGAAATGCTTACGCTTGGGATGGTACCCTTGAGGCTTGTATCAGGTTTGTGGCTGAAGATGATTGTTGAGACTGGTCTTGATATAATTTACTTTGCTCAGGAAAGAGAGTGTCTTTGAAACAAATGTTGAATGTGATAGTGGCTTTCCTAAATGTTTTTGCTGAAGGCTCCGGGGCATAAGGTTTTAGTCACTGAGTGAAGCAGGCTATACCCAAATGAATGACATCAAAATGTTCACATTTGAACCTGGCAGGAAGCCAGCATATCACTTACCTGCTTCAAGGTCCAAACCCTCTCATTCATCAGAGCAGATCCTACCTACAGGACACCAGGCTAGTAGGTCACTGAAGAGAAATTAGAAACACACAATAGTATTAGCATTATAACTGTAGAATTTATTAATTTATGAGAAGAAATATGCTTTTTTTTTCAAGCGACGCAAGTGTGCTAACACCAATTCAGATAATAGTAGTATGACTAGTAAATACTTTAAAAAGTGCATGAAACCAGAATGTGCTTGTTTCTTCTAATTGTCATATTAATTCTTGTATTGCAGAGGCCATTTGACTGCTTTTAAATTATTGCTGCTATTTTTTGATTATGCATTCAGGCACTTATAAGTATATCTTGTAGTTAAAAGCTAAAGGAAGAAAAATTATAATTTGGGTTTGGGAGGGAAGAGTTGGTTATCCTATTTCAGAAAGAGAATTCAACCCTGTACATCTCAATCTGCATCACTGTTGTACTGTTGACAGTTCTCCCTGGCTATGTTGTCTGTGGAAGGCTGATTCATGAGCAGTCAAAGCCATAGCTCTTTAACTGTGAAATTACAGAGCTGCTTTGTGGGTTTCCATTTTCAGTGTTAAAGGGAGTTTGCAGGCTGGGAATAATTTGGGACAACCAACTCCACTGAACGTCAACTTGCACTCTGTTTACAAAAGCTCAAGGCATCTCCAAAATTATCACCAGGCACTTGAAAACTTTCAGTGAAGAAAACAGCATAAGAAAGAAATGTATTCTTTATAAAAAAAGAAAAAAAAAATGCATCTAATTGTTAAGCAGTAATCAGACAGACCTTCTGTAACGGTTTTAATAGGGAAGGAGGAAAGAGCCTTGCACAAAAAAAACCCCAAACAAAAACAACAACAAAAGAAGCTTTGAATAGAGCCCTGATTGAAAGATGGCAAATGGTAATTATGTGTGGGTGTGATAGAAGTTAATATTCACTGTCTCTGCCCGCTGAGGGTCTGCATTCACTTTTTAAGAGCTGTAATTTGACACCATATTTAATATTTTAATTGTTTCGAAGCAAACACTGCTCTAGGGGCCCTAGCTGCAATGAGAAATAGCGTATCCTTTAACTTGACATGTTTCGCAGGAGAAAAGGAAAAAGGACAGTGCTTAACAACACATCTCACGTTTAAGACCTGTAAGCATTAGTAGAGCCATTAAGAATAAACCTCTTGTGTATTTGATTTGATAGTGGGAGTACGATTTATATGTGGACAAGGGCATAACTAATCTTGCATTGGAAATTGAGTAACTCCCCCATTATTAGTGGAGACATAGTAGTTTATAACAAGTATTGGAGGAGAATGAGACCCCAGCAGATGGTACAGTAGCTATCGTATACTTCTCATATGGTTGCTTTATCTGACAGTCCCTTGCTGGTTCTGATGGCTCCTAGTGGTTCATCTTTGCTGAACTGGGAGGCCTGTCTTTCTAGAGCAGAGAGCCTATGATTTTGTTTTATTCTTGCTCCCATGTAAGTGAGGCTTACACCTGATCTAGAGTGGTGTCAGCCAAATGTATTGTGAGCTGCTTTGACCTTGCAGCTCTTGTTTCATGTGGATTATTATGTACTGGAGATTCAGTGAGATGATCAGGTAAGTTACTTTCTCTCTTACTAGGTGGGCCAATAGCACTGTGCAGGCCTCCAGGTCTGGGAGGAATGCTGTCTTGAGCATCTGGTTTCTTCCAGGAAGGAAGCTCAAACGAAGTCTCCTGGCCTACCCTTCAGTGAAACAAAGTCTCTAATGGCAGGCTGCATCCTTTCTTCTTCAAGGATGACTTCATGGACCAGAGTCCTGTCTTGTACTTTTGATTATTTGGAACAAAAAAAGGAGGCAGGGAACTTTGAGAATGTTTTGAGTTTTACTTTTTTCTTTCCTATGTTTCTTTTCCCCTGCAGTTATATTTTTTCATGAGCTATTTCTTGAGCAACACAACGATGAGCTAGGAGGTGGGGAGTGGAAGTTGATATATAAAGGCATGTTAATGTGATGTCATTAAATTCTCAGACTGGGTTTTGGCTTTGCACTTCAGGCCTGTACAGCGCAAGCATGTTTTCAAGCAGACTCGTACCAGAAGAATTACTGAGAAGCAAGGCTGAACGTTGCCTAAGAACAGACTCTCACAGGGGAAAAACAGGCTTACTTTTTGAATTGCTAATTCTCCTTAATAAAACAAAATCCTTATTTAGTTCCTAACAAGTCCCCAGTTTTTCTACTGAATTCTAACAGTAGCAGTAGGTTAAAAATTAGTCCGAAAATTAATCAAAGTTGTCCTGGTTTAGTTTGAAAGTCAGTTTCAGAAATGCTTTTTCAGATCATTGATTTAATAAACTAGGAAGCTTCTAGGCATTTTGTTTTTTCATGATCTATAAACTGTACTGTCCAGAAATCCAATTATGGAAAAAGTTACTACTTAAATAATTTAATGTATGTTTCTGTATGTAGAGCCCAACCTAAGAGCAATCTGGACCCTCTATAACAGTGATAAACATGTATCCCACCACTGATAGCAGAGTCCCTTTTCTATGTAAGAATTTAATAGGTAGTAGGAGATACTGACTCCTGTTATGCTTGGGGTTTATGGAAGCTGCAAGAAAATGGCTAAGATTTTCTCTTCATCTTCTTGAATGATGAAAGTTGGAAGTGGTGGACATTTTCACTGCAGCAACTGAGCTGAAGATGCCCTTAGGAACTGGGATCTATGCAGATGGTATTGGCACTTATCATTGTGGTACTTCCCTGTGGTGGCCAGTCAATTACTGCACAGTACCTGTTGGACTGCTGAAAAAATCACAACACCTTGAAAGCTCTTCTAAATCACAGAAAAGAGGGAAACCTCAAGGCCTGGTCTGAAGCCTGAAATTTGCAGAACATATCAGCAAGCACATAACATCAGTGACTTACTGGGAATCAGATGAGGTTTGCAACTTGTTTGCTGGCCAGTCTCCTCTTGTAGAAGATGAGGGGGAGGCAGTTTGTCTTGCAATCCGATACTTCTCCATCCCTCTCTAGCAGCTTGCAGGCTTGCTTTTATATGTGACCCTGCAGTATCATAATAATGGTCCTGGGTGAGCATGAACATTTTTTCTGACTTCACCCCTTTTTCTCTCCTCCTACCCATCCCAGATGAAGTGGCAGGTGGACTGAGTGGGAGCAGTGTGAAAATGAATGCAGAGAAAATGTGTGACTCAGCAGTTCAGCAGGGAGCTGCTGACTGGAAAGGCAACTATTCTTCTTGCACACTCTGGCATCAGGTTTCTGTTCTCTGAGAGATGAGAATAGGCCACTTATGGATGGAGCTGTGCAGCCCACCAGCAGGGAGAAGGGGCTGCATCTTCTTTTCAGCAGAACTTACTTCAATTAGAGAGGAAAGATTCATCTCCAAGTTTGTTAAAAATGTTGCCAGTGAAAGAGGAGAAGCATTGGACTAGAAATACGTAAACCTCAGTTCACTGCCTGGCTTGCTCACAGATTTTCTGCATGACTTTCCTCCTTGCTTTCTTTTTCTCTTGATGCATCTTTCCATTTTGGTAATCGGAGTTTGGCTTAAGCAACAGCCAGACTCTACCAGTTGAGCTTGAAAAGTGGAAGTCTCCAATGCTTTCCTGGCTAGTGGATGACATTAATTTCCCTCTCTGCACTGCTAGGACAAGCAAGTGCAAAAGGAAAATTGATGATATTTGTGGGTTGTCCTCTGTTACACAAGAGTAAATTATAAATTAACCTTTTTCTCTCTCAATATTAGGCAGGGGCCATTGCAGTGTCTTTCTAAGCAGTTTTGCAAAAAGTTGTGGTATTTCAGTATCAGTTTCTGTGCTTTTCTGGACTGAAGCAGATTTTTTTCTATAGACTAAGCAACAGCAGGTAGATGCTTTGTATCAGTGGTCATACTTACTGAAAGCTCAGTTTTAAAGCTGTAGTGTGCATCGTTGTCACTGAATTTTCCAGGCTTGTGTTCCAGAGTTTGATCTTTCAGATGAGCTTTTTCCCTTCTGGCTGATGTAGATAACATGCAAAAAAAAACCCCAACATCTACCCACCCACCCCCCGCCAAAAAATATGCATGGTGGTATTCTCTTGAATCTTCGGAGAGCCTGAAATTTGGGAGTTTCAGGCTCACTTGGGAGCTCCTGAGCAGCTGCATTCCTCTTGATGGGTGTATCAACCCAGGAATCAGAGCAAATTAAATACCAATATTCTTGGCTACTTCCAGTGTGGTAATTTTAGCAAAAACATCCACCTTTCCCAAATAGAATCCCTGAATGTTATAAATTTCAGTTGTTCCCCACACAGCTATAAATACCTGTAACTTGGCCCAGCTAATTCTTACGGTCCAGGGTGGGTACACTTAGTGCAAACTGAAAACATCAGAAAACGTAGGCTGAATTTCGTCTCAGAATAAGTAACATAGGAGACTGACAACCACGTTGCTGATACATAGACTGAGTCTTGGTGAAAAGTTTTCCATTCTTCTGTAATGTGTCAGAGATGGTATTTACCGTTGCTTGGACCTCTTACTTGGATTAATGTTATGTCAGGCTTATCTATTCTTTAAGCTCTGTTACACAGAGAGGAGAATGAAGTCTGCAGTTACAGTTTGCAGTCCTACAAAGGACCACTGGATGAATCTAACTGGCTTCCCGTTAGATACCAAAATGATTTTAGAATTGCTTTGGTGCCTTGCAGTGTTTAGTGGTAAACTTAGTGGCATATATGGATCTGAGTTCTTGCTGGTGTTTGAATTAAGCTACCTGCTATCTTCTGAAGTAGCTCTCTGTGGTTTTGTATTGCAAAGGCAAGATCTACCAACCCCAATTTCTTGGCAGCTAAAACTTGGACTTTTTCCAGAGTGGAATTGGAAGTATTGAGGCGATTACATTGTAGTAAATCCCCTCTATCTCCAGTCAGGCAGTAGTTAGTAGCTGTAGGGTGCATTTGGGAATGTTTTTCTTTGCAGCTCTTAATCTGGGTACTTTTAGGGACTAGATGCTCTCCTCCCAATTAATGTTTTATTCAGCAATTTGGAAAAGGTAAATGTTTCGAACTCTTGTAAACAGAGCAGGCCAGGGATCAAGTAGAGTAGTAGTAGTCAGTACCATATAATGACTGGGAAGGTAAAAAAAAAAAATAAAAATATGGTGGAGCAAAAAAGGATGCATTCTTAGGATAACAGCAAGTGTTGGAAATAACATTCCCAGCTTTCAACACAGCTCATTAGATCTTGAGTGTAATTTTTAACATAACTTTCAGATGAGGTAGGAGTGCGGAGAGCGTCAAGAAAAACAGACTTTCCTAGGTGGTGAATTGTATCCATCTGTAAACAGTAATGATGCAGCTTCTGTCATTACATTTAGCTCCTTTATACCTGAGATTGGTTGGTTATAAAGTTGTTCAGTAAAAGGTTCTGAACTGTAGAATAGTGAGCTACCAGTTTGATTCCTGCAGAGACAGGAATGTAAGTACACAAGTTGTGTTTGCCATGCAAGTATGCGAGGTCCCCTTCCTCTTATTCACGTCCTTCCATACCATTGCAAAAGAAAGATTGACTTTTGGTCCAAAAGCTAATTATTCTTTTTCCATCCTTCTCATACCGCAGTCGCAAGCAAAAAAGATAATGTCTTCTCAGCAAATACCTTTCTCCTAAAGCTCCATTCTTTGATTAGATGAGCTGTCTTTTTACCCTCCAGCATAAGCTACCTCTTGTTCATGTGCACTCTGAGGCAGCTCATTCAGCTTTGATGTGTCTTGCCAGCATTAGGACTTGCCTGCAATCACTGTGTCTTATGACCTGCAGATTTAACAAGGTCTTGATCAGATATGTGAAATACAGTGCCAGGGCTATGACCTGCATGTGCAATTTAGGTGCATGTGAAAATAAGCAATAGATTTGCAGACCCATGTCAGTAGTATGCATTCACCTACTGTTCTCTACTCATTAGCAGGTCTCCCTAGCAGGTAGATGGAAATTGGAGACAGTGATTTTAGTAGGCAATTGCATTTTGATATCTGAAAATATAGTGGCTATACGTAGATTTAGGATTGCTGTGAAGTGATGGTAAATCTTGATGGATGTGAAGTATTGCTGGCATGTTCATACTTTGCAACGCTTCCACACTGTGATCCCTTCCTATAGAGTAAATTCATGCCATGCACAGCCATAGTGAAGGTATAGACAGGTTCAGAGGGATATGGATCTCCACACACATAAACCAAATAGGGGACAATGCAGCTGAGCTGCTGTGGCGTGTTGACTGCTGTAACCTGAGAATTGGCTGAACAGGTGAGGCCCATTTTTCCCTCCTGTCTTGTGTGTCTGGCAGGTAGTTCCACAGAACTCAAGGATTCCACCACGAATGAAGAAGAAGCCACCATTAACAAAATTCGTGTTTCCCAGTGAAAAGGCAGTGCCACCCAATCCTCCAGAAGCATAATTCCCACAGATACAGTGTGATGGATTTAAGTAAAAATCTAAAAACTGTATGAGCGCTATATTTTCATTGAGGGGGGTACATTTTAGTTCTGTTATAAAAATACTTTTAGTGAGGAACAAGTTTTTCATTCCCAAAATACATTGTTAGGTTAAATCTTCCAACAGAGCTGTGTCAATTCCTTGAGCATTAGCACCCGTGCACAAGAGGGGACACAAGTTCCTTTAAAGCATTAACTTCATTAGGAAATACAGCCAGGATACATGGTCCGGGGGGGGGTTGGTTTTTGTTTTGTTGTTCTCTGAAGGCTCTAAGTATGAATCACTTGAGTTACAGACCTGCTGATGCCTCGCCCACAGCAGTGTGCAATTGGATCATGGCATGTTTGTTACTGCAAGGCTTTGTTGACTTATCATTACTACAGTGCCTTTTAGTGTTTCGGTTAAGTCTGGTACTCTAAGCACACCTTTTTCTGCGAGTGCATGTAGGTATTCTTGTTTCATTCTTCTGCCCTTTATGTACCCACACATGAAGTCAGAAAAAGAGATGGAGGCAGAGGGGTTTTAAAATGGGCATTGTCTGAGTTACGGAAGCCAGCTGTTACCTTGTGAGTGGACAAAGATGTTTCCCTGTACAGATTATTCCACAGCAAAGTGTTGTGCCATTTATTTCTTGTACTGGTGGCTATGTTCAAGAAAAGAATACAGGATGAATGGATCACTGGTTTGATCCAGGAAGTTCCTTTCCCTGAACAGCAAGGATGAGGTTAAGTTTATGGTGTTGTTTTGAAATTTCAAGTTGCTTTAACAAGCCATGTGGCTGCTACAGATGTCAGAAACCTTTTAATTCTTATGCTAAAGGGTTTTTTCTAGCAAGCATAGCCCTACATCAAAGCAGAAGTACTTGTGGAACTTGAATCTCAATCTCCATGATGCAGAAATCCAGGAGGATATCACATGGATGGTTAGCTTTCACTGTCAGTCAAATCACTAGCAGAGGAGAGGCTTAATTCCCTTCTTCTGGATGTAGTCATCCTTGTCAGCTGTCTCAAGACCTTTGCACTGACCTTGACACAAGAAAACTTTACTTATGTCTCACTCTTTTATTACCTATTCTGTGTACTGAAAGAAACCAGGGACCTTTAGGGCAAATAATACAGGAATATAGGATTACAAGATGAAGTGTGAATGGTAATTAAGTATTGTGTAAAGCTGACATAGTTAAATCAATACAGAACCTTAGGTGGGCATAATGATGTTTGTTAAAATCTAATCTTTTGTGATTTGGAGTAGCAAATTTTTGAGTGGACTTTAATTAACCCAAGGCAGTTTCTTTGTATGCCCAAGACATGAATCTTAATCTATACATTTATACATATTAATTCAGACAGTACTCCATTACTTTAGTTCTTGACATAGTGCCTGTGTTGTCTTTTACTGTATTAGTGAAAATATCTGTTGATAATGGCTGAACTGTATCAATTCAGCAGAGCTGGAATCCTGGGCTCCTTGGTCCATAGACTGTATCTCTGCCTTATACAGTGAAAATAATGGAAAGAAGTAGTAGTCTATTGTCCTTCGTATAGGGCAGTCATAAGAAGGAGAATGTGACTCCTACAATTGTACAGCTGTTGCTAGACAACACAGGAATACCAGGAATTGAGCTTCTGGGCTGTGGAGAGGCATAGATCCCCATGGTTACAGACGCACAACGGTCCCCTAACTTTGACGTCTTTGTTCCAGAAGGCATGTGGTTAAGTGGCCTTCACATCATCGTGTTAGAGTCAGGGTTCTGTTTCCAACCTAAAAAGAAGTGACCTTGTAAAATCTCAGGCTGTTACATATATGAAACAAAGAAATGTTTACCTGCTGAATAAGGCAGGCGAATGAGCTTTTGGTCAGTTAAAAAAAAAGGTCTTCTGAAATATGAAATATTATGACTTACAAAAAAATAGTTGAAAGCTGAGCTTGAAATCTGCATTCCCTGGTTCCTTGTTCTGGTTGTCTTCCCAAAGATTTTTTAGTTCTGCTCTGTGTGTATTTTATCTTGAGCTTTGGAGAGGGATATCCAAGAAAGGAAGACATTAGGATTTGGAAAAAAGCAAATAGGTACTTTAGCCATTCTTAAAAACAGAGGTGCATTATTTAATGCAGAGAAAGGAAAAGTAGGACTTAAAACATGGTTAGTGAAAATGGAAGGTTAGAGACTTTAGGAGCAAACCGTAATAAACTATGTGTAAATAGATATTTTGAAGGTTTATATCTCAGGCACAGGTGTATGTCTTTTTGTGTGGATGGCAAAAATAATTTCTGACATCAAGATTCTGTCCCTGCTAAATTTCAAATTCCTATTCCAAAACAGAGCATAAACTTCCCGCAAAAATAGCGGAAAACAATGGGCAAACATTAACAAGGGTTTTCCTCTCAGTTGTTGCCCCTATCCAGTGAGGCATGAAGCTGTTTGGAAGCTTGAAAATTTTCGACTTTAACTGATAAGTTTTAGCACACCGTAAAAAATGAAACCAAAGGTCAGCATTGAAAGTATTTAGGCAGGCTTAATTGTGGCTGCTTAATGTGGCCACTGTGTTGTCCTCTTGGAGAACTTTGTGTCCAGTTCTGTGTAGCATGGTATCAGAAGTCAGGTGTTAAGTGTATGGTCAGTGTTCCTGGACATCAAGGATTGCATCTGGATTCTCTGTGTTTCCTGGGGGAGGGGGTAGGGATTGCCATGGATTGCAGGTAACTAGCTGGAGCCTGAAGGACAGAGAGGTAGAGCACCTGTGATCTCTTGAGCTGTATTCCAGAAACTGTCATCTTTTCTTTGAAAAGTGCTGTTTTCAAGCTGTTGTCTTCTAGCCTTAAAGACATATAGATGAAAGCAAGGGAAGTTTTACCACTGTGAGAAATACAGGCTCGGTTTATTGACACTTCTGATTTTACCTTTTTACTTCCATATTTTTCCATCTTTTTCTGACCTGTGTTTAATATGAATTTTTGACATTGTTTATGCAAATTGCTGTACTGAGTCCTTCCTGGCAAATAATCAGTTAATTTCAGCATATGCCTATGATATGACATACATGGGTGTATGTCTGTCTGGATGTGCATTCTCTATGCTTCTTGAAAAATACCTGTGTAAAGACAATGAAAATAACTACATATCACCAGTTATACACAGCATACCCTGCTGAGGCTACCACCCATCATAAACTACTGGAGATATTTTGAAAATGAGAAACCAGTAACCTGAGCTCCTGGGGAAGTACCTGGTGTAGTACCTTGCAGGTGCTCCTTTTTGTATTATCTCTGGGTCTCCCCAGTCATTACACGATGATGACCACCTTGTTGCTGGGCAGCTGTGGGAATGGAGAACCTTGTAGAGGAAGCCATCAGCATTTCCCAAACATCTTGTTCTCTTGTGCATGGATGGATGTCCAAAGGTCTGTTTCAGTGAGGGGAGGGAGAACATTAATTGAGTGGGAATAAGCATCTCATGTTCCTGTCCACTCTCACATTTTTGTATTTTAGAAATCAGAAAAGGTTATTTCTGTGAATTCTTACTGTACCAATCGCCAGACCCTCAGCTGATACACAGATTTCATGTTTCATTTGCCTAATTAGAGCTATGGCTAGTTTATGGATGCTTATTTGACTTAGAGTGACTATTGTGAGACATTTAGAGAAACATCTAATGAGAGGAACGTTTTGTAGAAACCTGACCTCAACAAACCACGGAAGGGCCAACAATGTGGCCTTTCTGTGGGGCATGAGTGGCTGGCTCAGGCTTAAGGCTATGGTGTTGTACATAGGGCAGTCTTGGGGCTCTTCTCATGTGGAAAGATGTAAATCAGTAGTACTTACACCAAAGGGTCTGATTTTTTCACTCCTTTTAGCTTGTAATTTAATTTATATCTACACAGACTGTGTTCAAAATACTGTTACTGAGGGACTTGCCACTCTAGTGCATATTTCCACTGAATGGAAAGCATTACAACATTATTAAATAGCTCTTGAGTATGAATTCATCCAAGAAGTAGGTTATTAGAATAAAGTCTATTTTATTAGTGCCTTAGGACACTCAGCCAAAATCCAGAGCCCCTGAGCACTATTCAGACACATAACATGAAACAGTCTGTACTTCAGAAATTTATAATCAAATTAGGGAAAGCAGACAAATAAGGGGAAATAGAGAAATTGAGGCACGGAGTAACAAAATGGGTTCTCTGCCACCATGTAGCCAGGAAGTGTGGAGCTAGGAAATAGAACAGATGGTTCCTTTTAAAAAGTAAAAATGAAAAGGTGCAGTGATGTAAATGAGAATTTATTAACAACAAAGCCCAGAATCTGCACCTCCGGAAAGAAAGGGAAAATAATTTATCCGCCCACACTCACTTTTTTCTGACGAAGGCAGGTGAATACAGCTGCACTAATAGAGTGTGACGCTCACAATCCTGAGCTGCGCTTACTGATGCAGAACTGAGAGGTAACCATCGTCTCTGAGAAAACAATAGCCCTTGCGGGCTCTGCGGTGGCTGCAGGGTTACATACTATTCATTCCTTGCACATGTCATTTTCATGTGAAGGTCTTTCCAATCCAGCTGTTATGGAGTCAATGGATGAAGCTGAAGGACAGCAAGGACAGCTGAACAGGAAGGAGCAGTCCCTGAAAACCTTCCAGAAAACAGCACTGCTCGGTTGGGCTGCCCGGTGGAATGGAATAATGCCTGGAGACAGCATGTACCTGTTTGTCCTCTCACAGATACTGGTAAGGCAGCTTGTCATTGCTTTGAAATGCTGGGACCCTTCTTTTAAGCTTTGTTGGCTTGGGAGGTTTCCTCCTCATTCGTTATAGATGTAGCAATGGCCATAGCTGCAGTCCTTTCATTTCTGTAGCCACCTCTCACAGCTTTGTTTTGCAAACAGCCCCTGCATTTTAATGTCCCAGCCTCCCATCCTGTTCCCTGCCCCTCTGTAAATGCCTTCTTTGCCAAATGACCCATCTCCCAACAAATCCATCTTCTGTAGCTGATAGGTATGGGGAGAGATAACCATCTTGTTAAAAAGTGGATTGGGAAGTGTATTGTTTAAAGTTGCAGTGTGCCCTTCATGACTGGGGATGAAGGTATACCTCTCTATGAAGGGTATTAAGTATAAAACTACAAAAGCAGTGATGCTACGTTAACTGTGCTGTGTGCCGCAATTTTAAGTGGTTCAAATGAAATGTTTCAACATGTGTACGTGTGTATCTGTTTATAGGGGTACCTGTGTGAACACGGCTATTTGTGAGAACTTTGCATCGTATGAGATAGGCCTTAATAGTCTTTTAATAACATAACCAGTTTTGATCTAAAAGTAATAAAGCTGAAAGTTCAAAAGTCAGAGGAATCTGCTGCTCTTTTGATGTACAGGCTACCATGGGCAGGTCTTTTGCTAGTGTAGATCAGAGTAAGCTTGCTTAACTTAGTAATACACATCTAGTTAATGGTAGCTGAGCATTTAGCATTCAGTCTTTTTATTCCTGTTAAGTTACAGCCTAGAAAATACCTGACTTCTTAAAGCAAAAATTATGATCAACATGAAATCAATGAGAACTAAATTAGTTAATTATGCAGTCTTGAAATGAAAATGAATGTTTGTATAATGAGAGATGTTCATTATGTATTTTCTGATTGATTACACAGCTTCTCTGCATGATGCTGTGGTACAGCACTTACGGGACCATCCCAGCAGCTCAGAATGCCTTTGACCTGCTGTCTTACTTGCTTGGCCCATTTAAACAGTTTTTGTCAGATCAAGGGGAGGTAAGTCCCTGTACTCCTCTCTGATTATATAGTTGATGTCAGTAGCCTTGGGTGGTGCTTCTAATATCTCTTCTGATTAAAAGTATAATACACATGTACTTCGTATAATATAGTGACTGCTGCGTTGTGTGTGTCCTGAAACAATGAAAAGAGTTTTCTGAAAACAGATCTATATTTTATCTTCAGGATACAGGGCTGAATTTTTGACTAAGACGTTAGATCACCACAGCAGATTTTTCATAATGTGCAAATGATTACAAATGAAACAAAGCAATAAGAAATCAGCCCACTAAGATTTAGCCCACAGTAAAGGGAGAGCTGGAACTTAATTTATTAGGCTGGATAAAGATTAAATACTGGAATAACGGATCAACCCACATAAAGGGTCCAAATCACAAGATGCTCAGTGACAAAATTCTATTTTTGTTGAGTGTTTAGAGCGTATCTATGTGCGGTAAAAGTATTTCAGGTGTACTAGATGTACAGATTAAATTACATCTACAAAGCTACCCCAGTAAAATTGCTTAGCTTCTCACCATGACATAATGACACGTATACCAGTATGATTCATCTGATAAATTACTGGGGTAATTATACCCAGTGCAGATTTCTCTAGTGTGGACAGAACCTTAATTAAATGGTGAGCAGCTACTTTCATAAATCATGCAAAATATATTTCCTATCAGAATGTTTAGATTCATTGTACATAATCTTTGTAGCAGAGGCTATGCTGTACAAATAGGAAATCTGACTCAGTGCCTCTTGTGACTGAAGTACAGTGGAGACTGTTTTCTGTGTTCGCTTAACAATGTTTGAGCTGCATGTCACCTGCTCTTTTGTTTATTTGAAAGAAGCACTTTTTCTTTGCCCTTTCTTAGTTGGATTTTTTTTATGCACAATCAGAGCTCTTCATAGAGCATTGCCAGTATCTTATTTGCAGTAGGTCAATCATTAACAAATTGTTCCTCACAGAAGATCCCTGATTTATAGGATTTTGACTTAAAATAACTGTTCAGTGTGGAGGAAAGTGATTCCTAGAATGCACCACAAGAACACACCAAGTATGACTCTGTGCAGATGTTCATGCATATCTTTGAGGACTGTTTATAATAGCACTATTAACAGTGTAAATTTAGACTTGAAAACAGTAAAGGCAAAGAAATCTTCTGATGTTAAAATAAGCAAATAAAGCTCTTAACTCTGAATTTCTCCGTAGCTTTACTAGTGTGTCAGAAAGAGAGTAAAAATCCTTGCCCACTGAAGCACATTAGAATTGTATTTTGCACCTGCTACTGAGAATAGGCTGAACTATAAACTACTTAAATATGATTAAGACATCAGAGTGAATTTCACTGCCAGTGATGTGAATGAACCTGATGGTATTTCACAGAATGTGTAGAAAGCATAGAAAAGTCCTCTGTGGCTGGGTTTTATGTAAGGACCCACAAACACTGGAACAGTACTAAACTTTCCTCAAAGCCCTTTGCTACAGTATAAAATTACATTGACTGTGGCAATGAAACTGGGTCCAGGCTGCAAAATTGAATCATGGATTCAGATCTCAATTTTGGCAATGTATGAGGGGTCGAAGTAGATTTCCTGTCTGTCTTCACAGTGAAACCTGGTTTTTAGACCTGAGATGCTGGGGCTTAGAGATGGTTTCAATTTCAGTCTTCTCCAAAGCCTGGCATTTTTCTGGTGGTGGTGGTGGCTTTTCCGTGGACAAGAGTATGGTATGACTAAGTCTACATGGGAAATCCAAGAATGAATACACGGTTTGCCAAGAACACGCATGCAGACACTATATGGTACCCCTAAATACTTTATGAATCATTGTCAATTCTCTTGTTTCACAGGACCTGACTAGAATCGGGAGCATTTTGGTATCATATATCCTGCTGTCTTTAGCTTCTCTAGGACTGTTATTTGTAGGATCCCTGGTAAGTTATGATACCGTGCAAACTATATTCGTGCCCTTTTTCAGTCAGTTTTTATAAGATGTCTAATTTACCTGAAATTGTTGATGTTATGCCAAAGTTGATGGTAAAGCAACATCGTTGGGGCTATTTCTATATAGTTATCTGCGTGCTTTACTTAGAGGAATCACAACTACGCTTATCCTTATTCAACTTCTTGATGAATTGGGGATTACACTGATGGTTTTTATTCTTTACATCCACAGATGGGCAAACTATTTTCACTTAAGTAGAAGGGATGTGGTCCAGTAACAGGACCATCTAATATTGCTGTCTTATGAATTACCTGCAGAGCATCCATTGACTTCAGTAGCAGAAATAGCTGGTCCAGAGCACCAGTATACTTGTGAATGTAATGCCCTTGTAGATGTAGGCCAAGGCCCCAGCTACAGAACAAGATTAGTGGCATGACTGCAATTAATCTAGTTAGCTTTCAGCTGTTTGGAACCAGGAGGAGTGTATTGTGTTTCTCCATTGATTGTGTAACTGCCAGAAAGGTGCATGTGAGATGGGAAAGCTAAGGAGAATTCTTTCTTTTTAGGGAGCTCTAATAGAACATGGCTTTTCATACCCTTGTATACTGTTCTGTTAGAGTGGGAATGCATTTACTGAAAATGCAGGTGGAACATCACCTCCTGTCCTTGCAGCAGTGTATCTTCAGGCAACTCAGGAAGCTGAAGATGTACCATGTATCTGACTCTTGAGTGATGCACAGTATAGTGAAGTACATCATAAAATTGCAGGACTGCTGGTGGGAAGGGATCTCTGGTGATTGCTAGTCTGACATCCTGCTTGAAGCAGGGCTGTTGCCAGCACCCAGTAAGGTCAGCCATGCATTTTTCTACACAGGTTTTGAAAACCTGTGGGGAGGGAGATGTATCATCTCTCGGGGTACCTGTGCCATGACTGCACAGTGCTCTTGGGGGAGAATTTTTTCCTAATGTCTGATCTGAATTTCCCAAAGCTGAATGTCCAAGCTGAATTTCTGCAGCTTGTGGTGATTGTCCCTTGTGGTATCAGCTGCCTCTACCAAGAAGACTCTGACTGCATCATCTCTGGAGTTGCTGTTCAAGTAGTTGCAAGGTGATGTTAGATCACCCCAGCCTCCTCTTTGCCAGGCTGAACGAGCCCAATTCCCTCCACCTTTTTCAAAGACCATGTATTCCAGACCCCTTACCTCCTTTGTAGCCCTCCACTGGGCTCACTCCAGTTTTTCCTTGTCTGTCTTAAACTGGAGGACCTAAAATTGGACACAGTATTCAAGGTGCTGCTGCATCAGTGCCAAGGAGAGGGGAATAATACCTCCTTTGATTTGCTGGCCACACTCCCTGGTAGGAAGTTGTCATATTACATACCATGATTAAGTTCACTCAGAGGCAGCATGGTGGCAAAATCTTGTGTTTAATGTGTCAGGTGAATGTGCTTTTTTATACTATTCACAAGGCAAAGTAATTAGTGTTAATGTCTCTACTATTGTGATCATTGATGTAGGCAAGGAAGTTTGCCAGGCTTATGCAATTTTCTGCTTTTTTGCTGCTGCTGTTCCTTATCCAGATGATTTTTGTCCTCAAAAAATACACTTTGGCTGATCTTGTAATTGCAAATATTAAAGAACAAAAATGAGACATCTGAGAATTGTGATGAACTATGTGAATTCTAGGTAACTTTGCAGCAAAACATTCTGAGCTGGAAATCAAAATAGCAGGGGTGTGATTTCTCTGCATATCCAACCTAGTTGTTGCTGGATGGAAACATTTTATTGCTGACCCATTCTTAGCACAGCAAGTAACTTTTCCATATAGTGGAAAGTAACAGTTTCCATGTAGTCAAGCTTGCTCTGTTTTGTATTCCTGTGGTCTGTGCTAAGAGTCTCCTAGGTAGAGTGGAGGCGTGAATGTCTCTGTGACAGCTGGTTCTCTGGACAAGTCACAGAGAACCAGAACATAAGAAATGTCCTCTAAGGTCAGACCAATGGTCCATCTTGCCCAGTATGTTCTCTCTAATAGTGGCATCAGGAAGGAGAGGCTGTTTAGAGAGAGCAGATGAGCCTTGTCACTTCCTGCCTACTGTTACCTTACTCTTTGACATAGAGTCGTAGCATCATAGAATAGTTATGGTTGGAAGGGACCTTTAAAGGTCATCTACTCCAGCCCCCCCTGCAGTGAGCAGGGACATCTTCAATTAGAGCAGGTTGCTCAGAGCCCCATCCAACCTAGCCTTGACTGTTTCCAGGGGTGGTGGCACTTCTCTCGGCAACCTGTTCCAGTGTTTCACCACCCTCATCATGAAACATTTCTTCTTTATATCTTGTCTGAATCTACCCTCTTTCAGTTTAAAACCATTGCCCCCTGTCCTATTGCTACAGGCCTTACTAAAATGTCTGTCCCCATCTTTCTTATAAGCCCCCTTTAAGTACTGAAAGGCTGCTATAAGCTTTCCCCGGAGCTGCCTTCTGTAGGCTAAATAAGCCCAACTCTTGCAGCCTGTCTTCGTAGGGGAGGTGCTCTGATCATATTTGTGGCCCTCCTCTGGACCCGCTCAAGCAGGCCGATGTCCTTCTTATGCTGGGGGCTCCAGAGCTGGATGCAGTACTCCAGGTGGGGTCTCATGAGAGCGGAGTAGAGGGACAGAATCACTTCCCTCAACCTGCTGGCCACACTTCTTTTGATGCGGTCCAGGTCATGCTGCTTTGCAATTTGAAAGCTTCTGCTGCTATCAGTATTTAGGCAATAAGGTGTAAAATAGTTCTTAGCAGAACACTGAAAATAATGTAGTGATGGAGCTAAGCAGGGTTTCTAAAATTGGAGCTGGTTGGACAACAGATAGTTGCACGAAGACAATTTTCTTTATTTTCCCTCTTTCTTAGCTAAGTGATATCTTTTATTTATATTTTTTTCTCTTTTTTTTTTCCCATGGGTTTTAAGTGATGCGCTGCTTAGAAGAGTTCTTGAAGGGGTCTTTTACATTAAGGAGTGCCTTTATGATGAAATATTTTTTTCCTAAATGTACCGTTCTGTCTTTATAGATGGACCTGATAGATCAGTCCCACACTGATGTACATATTGGATAGCATACCGGTGAAAAGCAGCTTATGCATTAATTTTTTTTATTCAGCAACTGTGGTAACTTACAGTCATGCTTTAGTCATTCCCTGGGGATGGGAGAAAATGTGCCTTTTTATACAGGTACTTTGTTGATTTAATGTAGAGCAATAATTGTTGGGCCACCTAACAAGGATGAGAAATGATGGTCAAGTGGATTCTCAAAAGTGATACCAAGGGAAGAGAGGCCCTTTTTGGTCTGTGCACTTGCTAAAGTCTAGCTTATTCTTGTATTGGGGAATCTGTGACTAATACACGGAGAGCAGACCTCAGCTAAGGTTTGAGGTGCTTTTCTGAGAATACCCAGGTACCAGAATGTGTTGGGAGGTTAGCAATCACAGTGAAAATAAAAGGCTGGATAGAGTGCTTGCGGCTTGTATTAGTGTTGTCTGTTTTCTGCCTCATATAATGGTGTTTTAAGACCCAGGCAGCTGCAGAGAACCAGCATAGAGCTGTCTAGTCCTCCGGAACGTGTTTTCAGAAATGACTATTTTTCCATTATTTACTTTAACCTCATCACTTTTAAGTATAACTTAATTTCTTCCAGGCAGCTCCTTATTTATCACACACTTCTGCTTTGTTTCTAGGGTGAACTTTTTGTTCCTTTGGATTTACAATGTGTTAAATCACCAGTAAAATCAATCCTGTGTCACCATACCAGCTCTAGAATCTGTAATACATAATTGGTACCTAGACCTTCAACTTGGCCCTCAGCACAAGTGTTGATTTTAGTAACAACAGCACTCTGCCACAGTACAAAGTTGTTGAGCAGATACTTTACACTGCGAACCGCTCAGCTATTACAGTCTTGTGTGTGAAAGAACCGTGGCCAGTACTGTGGGACTGCCAAGCTCCAGAAGTTGTCTTTGGGAATGAAAATAGAATCAGATCTTCAACCTTCTTGCTTGTCATCCAACAGGCCAAGAATGTAGGACAGACTCAGGTCAGATTTGGCCTCAAATTTGTGTAAAATAAGTCTAGTAATCATGTTCCTATGTTGGCTTTTGTAATTACTGTGTACTCTGATTAACTGAAACAAAAAAAAATTTGTGTGAAGTAACTGTCAAATGAATACTGCTGCTGCTGTGAGTGTCTAACATTCGCTAAAGCTGACTATGGACAGAAATTAAAACTTGCTTCACTTCTTTACGTTCTTTCTCAGAGAAATGAGAGTACATGAAGACACACAGGCACGAGAAAATAGTTGTTTAAAATCCTATACAAGCTAATGTGCTTTAGTAGCCTAGGAAGAGAAATTTTTTTTAATGGCATGTTTTTGAAATTAAACTGCCCATTTAAAAGCCATATAAGAGAAGCACAGGAGAGGCTTTGCTTTGGAAAATACAACCTGTTCTTCTTATTCTCAAAAGGGTGCATGGCAGTGCAGTCTAGTTTGTATAACATTTAGATTGAGTGACGCTGGTCCTAGTTCGATGCTGGAGGGATGAAGTTGGCCTAAGGTTCCAGATCCTGGATTTCAGAGGTGGACTTGACATTTTTAACTTTGGCCTGCATGTAGGATTAAACAGTTTACTGATGAAATCTCCAAATCATCTAGTCTGCCACAGCATCCATGCCAACCAATATGATACAGTAATTTTTTAGATTCATGCCATTTCAAACCCTTCATTAGTTTATATTATAAATTCTAATATTACATTTATGTCCTAGAACTTCACAAGATCTATTGTTTAATGTCTATACCATGTTTAAATCAGATAATTAGATTACAAAACAGGCTCTGCCACTGGCCAGAAACTGAAATGGGCATTCTGAGCCTTAAAACCAGGTGCATCAAAATCAAGGACTCTTTAAAAAATGATTGGTTTATACATTAATTCAGAGTACAGTGCCAGATTATCAAAGATGTGCACTTCAGGAAAATTATGTTTACTTTTCTTAACCGAGCTATATCTAAATTTTAGATGGAAAACCATGAAGTCAGGAGAGGTATGATTTGTAGAATAGTATAGTAGATTTTTATTTTGTAAACAAGCCTGGGAACAGTAAGAAATTGAACAAAAGGACAGTGATATCACGTTGGCTTGCATATGATGGTCACAAGCACATTCCACTTCCACTGTATCCCTGAGTTAAGCCTGGCCAGCTCTGTGGAAACCTCTTTGGCTGAAAGCAGGTTTGAATGGGTAGATGTGAATCCTTGTAACGTGGACCACAAAGCATGGAACATTCCTGTCCTCTTCAATACTCTCCCATTCTAATACGTTATAGCAAGCTGGGATTCTGCCCTAAAGACCCACCCTCTAGGCTGCATGGAAGGGCTGGCAACAAGCAGAAAGCTTTTTTATATGTTTGTTTCCTCCAGTTTTGGCATCTACTCAGAGCCCGTCCAGACCCCCCTTTTCCGCTGCAAGAGGACAGACGCCAATCTGTGAGCCGACAGCCTTCATTCACATACTCAGAGTGGACAGAGGATAAAAATGAGGATGACTTCCTAGATTTGGATCCTGTACCGGAGACTCCGGTCTTTGACTGCGTAATGGACATTAAAGCGGAGACAGATCCAGCAACTCTAACAGTTAAATCCGTGGGCTTGCAAGAAAGGTAGGGTAGATGTGATTAATAGGGGAAAGTCTGATCCCAGATGTTGTGGATTTAGGAGTTCTGTGCCTAGTAGGAAGCTTTATTGCTTTCATGGATGTCACTTTAAAATGTGGTCTTAAAGCCAAGCAACCTGTTTTATTTCCTGTCTTGTTTTCATTCCAGTCATAAATACAAACATATTAGCCAAAAAACATACAGTTTTTAGATGGCTGTCAACAAATGTTACTCAAAAGCATCTTTTCTTTCCTTTGAAATATCCATTTGTATTTGATCAGTCTCTTGCCATTCCCCAAGATGGCAACTGCATAGCATGAAATCCATTATAGGGTGGTGAAAGCTTTTACCTCTGAAAGAAGTGGATCTTGTTAATTTTTTTTCTGTCACTCATGCTGGAGAATTAGTCCTTTCCTCAAAAGCAAACCGTAGGACAAATGGTAATCTGCAATAATTTGCATATAAATGGGTAAGTCCAAAAGTAAATTAATTCCTTTGAAATTAATCCAGTAGTGAAACTTTGGGGTTAGCTGGTGTTCGCTCCTTGAACCAGCAGGGCAATGGAGCTTCTCAGAGTGATTCGCAGCTGGGAAAAGGCATTTTAAGATAAAAGGAAGATAGGAATGATGCGGTATTGATTTGTGTTGCATTTCTTCATCTTCACTCATACATCTCACAGAAAGGTCACATGTAGTGGGTGAACTTTGAAAGGCCAGAAGTGGGTGAATTCCAGAATGTGTGAGTTGGCACAGGGGAATGTTCACCAGAGTGTTCAGTTGGTCTGAACTATCCTTATACTTTCATCCATAAGATTATTTTATTTCACTTTGCCAGGGTGTCTGTGTGTGTGAGTGAATGGATGAGTGAAAGGAAGTACACCAGACTTAGCGTCCTCATTTCTGAGGCTGAGGTTGGTTTAAGGTTCCTGTCTTTTGTTCTGTGGACCACTGGAAGCCTGAGTTTATATTGTTGGCAGCCTGCATCTTTTTCTGTTTTTTCTGTTTCTGTTTTTTCAATTTTCTTAGTGAAAGAAAACAAAGATCTCGAGGGTAGAAATCCCATTAAGAAATTCTGCAAAGGTGATGTTTTGAATAAGAATGAGGTTACTGAAGGGCCCAACATAGTGAAGTATCACCTTTCTTTATTTCTAGATTTTCGAGCTTAATTGGAGTTTGAACCATAGTTAATTCTCATATCTAAAACTTAAAGGGCAGAACTTAGATTTTAAAAAGTATGATGCTAAGTTCCAAAGTTTTTTCTCACTTTATTCTTGATTACAACATTTGTCCTAAAATGTCCTGCCTTTTATTGTTATGTTTTTCTACTTTAAATACGAGATTGCAGTAACCTCTGGGGCTCGTCCCTGAACCTGCTGCTTTCAGTGAGTTTTGCCATTGTTTTTCATTATGGGCAAGATTGGGCTTGAAATGCATCACCATCCCTGATTTCATTCCATCTCTCTGATTTTAAAGATGCTGACATTTCTTCTCAGGTGACCACTAGCCTGCAGGAAAGGTACTCACTGTTTCAAGAGAATGGGGAGTATCAGTTTATTCAAGTAAGGAATTGCAATTAAAAAACTGTCAAAGAATTGGAGATGGGAAAAAGAAAGCAATTACTTAAAGTGTTCACACTATGTAGAACGTGTACACTTAAGATGTAAAATAAACTTGTTTTCAACCTACACATATGCTTGAGAAGCCAGACATCATTTCAGGTTTGGGCTGTACTCTGACAGATTTCATTTACATCAAGTGTTGGTCACTCTTTCTTTGGTGTTGTGTTGAATTATCTACCTATCTCTCTTTTGTGTCCATTCTGCTTCTCCGTCTTACTTCCCTCTCATTCTTTAACCACCTATGCCATTATAAGGGTGGTCACTAGTTTAATTCAAACAGCACTGAATGTTACTGTTAAGAAGAAACAATCTAATTTCCTCATACTGAAGAACTATTAATATCTCTATGTATGTAGCCTCTTCTACCTTAGAAGAACCAAAAGCATTTGTTATCAAATGCATCTGTTTCTGAGGAGGAATGTAGTAGCGATTTAACAGTACACCAGGGTAGGGTCAAAATCTTTTGAAAGGTGTCACTAAGGATTCAGTGTCTGCCAGTAATGGTCATGTTTCATCAAAAATCCTTTCCCCATGACTGTGAATCATAGCAGGATGCTGGCTGCACATTATTTTGGAAAAACTCCTGAATCCATAACAGGGCTGTGATCCAAGTAACAACTTCTACTGTCTTCTTTGTGAGCTAGTCATGCCTATATTTTTTCATGGTTTTTCAATAGCTCCTGCAAACACTTCCCAACTAGATTTTTGCCAGTTGAGAGTCATCAAAAATAGGTTTAACTTGGGGATGTATAGAACATTACATCTAGTAATAATCATATTGTATTATTTTACTATTATGTTGGAGATAATTAAATATAGATTCACTGATGGCATTTGAATCTTACTTTTGTCTGTGATATGGAAGATTGGCAGAAGCTTAGAAATGCTTTAAAACTGCATTCAATACACAATGCAGGCATTTTTACTTTTTCATTTTATTGTGTGGCTTACTTAAATAAAAGCCACTAAAAGTTCTACACTTAATAGCATCTCTGTTTTTAATGTAACTGTTAAAATGTTGGGACCTTCATTTTACCCTTCTTGTGCTGTACTGTTGTGGAAAGATGGTTTTTCAGACAGAAAAATTATTCACTGTAGTGGTTTGCATCTCATATGTTTATTAATGTTGAACTGGTAATGTTTATCCTGAGATCTTACTCCACTGATGTTGTCTGTGCTACTAATAAATGATTATTCAGTAGAATCTCGACTAATGAAAACTAAGACCAATATTTTCACCTGTGGTGTTTAAAATGTCAGTCCATATTCAGACATCCAAAAATATGGTGCGATTTACACAAACATGAGAACTTTCCAGCAATTGCCTGCTCAGCACCTTTGACAAGCAAGTTGCTTCTGTTTAGGTGACAAAGTATACAGTTACCTCGCTACGGACAACACTGAAAGTATTGGCCTTCATATTCCAGTGTACAAAAATCATCTTCTAGTCTTGTCTACACAAGAAGCATCACCCATTTTTTACAGTCAGTGACCATAATGTACACAGCAGAACCAGCTGGCTGCATTTCTAAAGTTGCTGTTTATCTGTCATTGGGACTGTATTCATTGCTGACAATGATGGGTCAGTCTGTTCTGCTGTAAGCAAACTCTGATCGCTCTGTTTTGCAGGAGAGGTTCAAATGTTTCACTCACACTGGATATGTGTACCCCAGGCTGTTCTGAGCAAGGTTTTGGCTATGTCATGTCACCACGGGAACAGTCAGCCCAAGAATACCTCCAGACAGCATCAAACATCCTTACTGAAGAGGAACTGCACAAGAAAGCACTGGATCCTTTCATACTCCAGGCAGAGTTCTTTGTGAGTATCTGACCACTCTTTTCTAGGAGAGTCAGAAAAATGGGATGTTGTCTCTCTTCTATAAACCTTGCTATTATTTTCTGCAAGTCTAAAGTTAGTGCATACAAACTCCACTTCCATCAGTGAAACATTTAACGCTATTCTGAAATTTGTCATCCCTTGAAATGACAGTGTCTGAAAGCTTTCAGTGATATTGTTACTTAAAAACCAGAGAATTGGTTCTGGCAACAAAGAAGTGCTCAGGTTTTTTTTGTTTTCTTTTTCAGTCAGCATGCTACTTTAACAAAAAAAAAAATCAAACTTTTTCACTAGACTATAGAAGAAAAGCCAAGTTTGTTATAGGCATAACTTCTTGAAATGTGTCTGGAGTTGCCCTAGGGATTAAATTAGTCTAAGTGCAACTCTTTAAAGTTGTCTTTAAATTAGTCTAAGTAACTCTGCTGTTGAATGTTTGGCATGGAGCTACTTTCCAGGCCTGAACATTCTCCAGATAAGCAAAGCACAGGATGGCTATGTCACTCAGCAGGAGCCATACAAAGTATGCCTTACTGTTTGGGTTTTTTCTGCACAAAAATTATTTACTAGTTGTAAGCTGCTCTATCAGTTGGGTTTAGGATTCTGAAATATGTTTTCTTGGCTCACTGTATCCACTGTTGCTTTGGGAGAAAGAATTCTTTGCCTCATTTGGGGAAAAAAATACACATACACAGATGAAGCAAGCAGTTGAAAATTTGATTTCCAAGTAGTTTAGGATAAAGGCCAGATACATTTTGCCATAGCAAGTACGCTGGCTTTTTAGATCTTTGTATTCTACAAGTCTCTTCCCTAACTGCTTGAGCTTCCTTCTGATAGGCATTGTCTTGTTTTTTTTATACCCGACAAAAAAAAAATACACAAAATGCTCTAGTCTATGGGTATTGTCTACTAGGCAGGGTTGTAAATTCCTGCACAACTTGAGAGGTAACCAGGGCACAGTCTTTGCATGCTGGGGTGTTTCAGAGCATGTGATCAAGAGCTACTGAAGTTAATGCTGCCAAGTCAAATATTCTCTTAAGCATGGAATCTCAGCAGAGCAGGAGGAAGATGATGTTTTGCAACATAACAGCTCGTTCAGTCTGTCCTCATTATGACCTGCAAGGGTCTGAAAGGGCAAGTTAATACTTTGAGTATCGCTTGCCATCCTCCCTCCTTGTGCAATTTCAGGAGGGTTTTCTTCTATAGAAGCACAGGGGGAGATGAAATAGTCTGGACTTCTGTTTTGAAACAGACCACCACATATCTGTGGTTCTTAATTGACTTAGTGCTGTACAAGTTGAAGAAAAGCAGCTTTTGAATAGGCAAGCCCTGATTCTTTTAAAGTAAAGCATCTATTGCCATTGTAGGGAGGAAATGTTCGCTTAGCGAGTGTCTGAATTGACTGCTGAACAAGTCCACGTACAGTTTCATCAGTCTCTGAGGTGCACTGTAGCATTCAAGCAAAGAAAATGTTAGAAGGAGGAAAAAATATGCTTTGTTTCTCTGAGAGATTTTGAATTAGTTTTCCTGGTGTTCCGAAAAATCATTCAACAGCCAAACTATCCCAAGCTATTTTCATTCTTTAATGAAAACTGAAAAAGCATAGATAAAAATGCTGTGTAATCAAAATGTCATTTCTGCAATTAAAAATGGTAAATTATTTTGTTTATGAAGCAGTTATCACCAACTAGCTCTGCATCATTTATTTTCAGTCTGTCCAACCTACTTGGTTTTCAAAGTCCAGACCTATGATGAAGCAAGCAGCTGTGTTTCATTTGGAAGAAAAGTCAGAGGGGATGTTACTTGCAGGGCTAAGTCCTGAAATTCTTACAAGATTTAGAGTTTTTACTAAGGCAGAAGTCCTGTTGATTTCATCAAAGCTTTGCTTGAGCATTGAATGACTAAGTCCCAAAGACAGACCATGGAGCTTGGGTCAAGAAGAGTTTTGGGTGACTAAATACCAAGTAACAATTGAGGAAAACGTGAAGGTTTCATTCCCATGCAGTTCCTCAAATTGATAGGAAACTACTTCAACAAAATGTTTTTATCATTAATTGCCTCTGGTTATGCTCAACAGTATCCTTAGTAAGAGACAGAATACAGATAGTCAGCCTTCTAAAGCTCCAGATTTTAACATAGTTCATAGCTCTGCTCATCTTAATTTCTTCCCAGAGTGAGGCTTGTCTTACTCATCCCTGACTCCTGTTACCAGTGTGTCCAGTACTGGCCTCTCAAATCCACTGTGCAGCAGCTGGGATGATCAGCTCTGCTCCCAAGCTCCCATGACCCCTTTCTCTGCTGAGCCTGGTTGACACGTCGCATGTCATCACATGTCTACTGACTCCAGTTGGTGGAAGATTCCGGTTTGTTCCTGCCTGACATTGGCCACTTACTTGCAGGAGATGAGTAGTGGAGAATAAGAAGCTCCTCCATCTTTGTGTGTTCTTTCAGTCAGTAGCGTAGAGGGCAGGTAATCCCTGAACATTTCTTTGCTATCCTTGCCCATGGAGCTTTAAAGTGTGGTAAGCAAGAAGAGTGACACTTCCCCAGCTCCATAGAGGCAGATCAGTACGCCAGCCTGTCATCATGTAGGTCATAATTTGTTGCTGGTGAGAGTCACTAGCAAATTATTTCCTTCCACCCTCAAAGAAGAAGGAGTGTGAGTCAGAAAGGATGGTGTCTGAGGTCCATCGCTTTTTCAGCAAAGTATCTTACGTACCACCTTTTGCTTAGTTCTGTGCCTGCACTTGCAATTCAGTTCTAATAATATTAGGACCTAACATAATGCCGTCGCACATATTACTCAATGAATTAGTCACTATGAGCGTTTTCATATTAGGGATTTCAGAAAAGAAAGCCAGTGACAGTAAAAGGAAACGTCAGTCATATCTTGGTGGTAAATTGCTGGAATTACTGTACCATATGTCTCAATTGACTTCATCGCTTTGCCTCCCTCACAGGCAGGACGTAATGGGCTTGGGTGTTTTGTTCCTCTTGTGAATCTAATAATACTACCTACTGTGTTTTGGTTTTTGTTTGTGTTTTTTTTTTTTTTAACAGGAAATTCCAATGAACTTTGTGGATCCAAAGGAATATGATATTCCAGGCTTAGTGCGTAAGAATCGCTACAAAACAATTCTCCCAAGTAAGTTTCCTGATTTTAAGTCACTGAAGCAGGGTGGTTTATTCCACATGCTTGAAGGGCTTTGCACTTTCCTTTCCAGAATCCATCAAGTGTGCTGTAACTACCATGTATTGTCCAAAGGCCATATTTATGAAGCAGCAACATGGCTTCAAAGCATAAATCAAATTTCAAAAGAGGTGCAGAGCATGAAGAACCTAAGGTTCACTGAACATCAGCAGCACTTAGGTATTTAAGTCATTAGAATTGCATCCTTTGGTGCTGATTAAAAATTCTGCCCAAGAACTTGGCATGTTTATTCAGATGTTACTTAGTGGTTTCTTTGATTAAACACTTTAGAAGGACTAAATTCTAGCAATGTTATTTTCCCAACTGATGTTTTGCTCAGAATCATGCCTTAAATGTAAACTGAGAATATTGGGAGCTGCCCTGATGGCATTAAGATGACACAGAAAATCAACATCTTTCTTTTCTATTACACTATTTTTATTTGTAGCTAGGAGTAGGAGTTTTGAGAAACATTTTGGTACAAGTTTTCGCAAGGGTCGTCATTTTCCCATGTCATGCTTAAAGTTACTTTGAAAAGTGATACAGTTAGATGTCATGCCTCTTTTTTGCTCTAAGCCATTGTTAGAAAATGCCACCACTGGCCATGGTAGCTCTATTTGCAAAACCCAAAAGGTTCAGTGTCAGGTTAGCAAAGATAAGTGCGGAGAAGTCCAGAATGTCCTCAGCTATAGCTATCATTTTAGTCAATGAACCTGGATTGGGAATGATTTTTTTTCTTTAGACTTACCACTCCAGCAACTGCAGCCAGTGATCCACTGTGCACAGCCCTTTTTATGACTTTGTACTCCACCTTAGACCAGAAGTGTAAAAACATTTGGCCACGTTTCTGTCCTAATGACTGAGGTGAATCATCCAAGTATTAATTAACTTTTTTTTTTGCTGGAAAGGGAAGATTGCAGAAGTGGGTAGTGATTTCACATGCTCAAACTGCTGGATTTTAAAGTGATCTATATATTCTGAATTATCTAATCTAATGTGTACTTTGAGAACTGGATCCACTTTAAATATCTCATATTGGATGTTTTACTGTCAGAATTGCTGTGTGATGGGTTGACTCTGGTTGGATGTTAGGTGCTCATCAAAGCCGCTCTATCACTCCCCCTCCTCAACTGGATAAGGGAGATAAAATATAATGAAAGGCTTATGGATTGATATAAGGACAGGGAGACACTGATCATTCAGCAATCATCGTCACAGGCAAAACAGACTTGACTTGGGGAAATTAATTTAATTTATTGCCAGAGAAGGGTCATGAGAAATAAAACCCAAATGTTTACAACACCTTCTCCCACTTCTCCCAACCCCTTCCTTCTTCCCAGGCTCAACTACGCTCCTGAATTCTCTACCTCCTCCCTCTAGGCGGTGCAGGGAAATGGGGAATGGGGATTGTGGTCAGTTCATCACGCGTTGTTTCTGCTGCTCCTTCCTCCTCAGGGGAGGGGACTCCTCACAC
Source organism: Anarhynchus alexandrinus (assembly GCA_008711295.1). Lineage (NCBI taxonomy): Eukaryota > Metazoa > Chordata > Aves > Charadriiformes > Charadriidae > Anarhynchus > Anarhynchus alexandrinus. The sequence goes on along the minus strand of VUYV01000071.1, from coordinate 3,109,231 downwards.
TCTTCCCCTGCTCCAGTGTGGGGGCCCTCCCACAGGAGACAGTTCTCCACAAACTTCTCCAACATCAGTCCTTCCCCCAGGCCTACAGTTCTTCATTAACTGCTCCAGTGTGGGTCCCTTCCATGGGGTGCAGTCCTTCAGGAACAGAGTGCTCCAGCATAGTTTTCCCATAGGGTCACAAGTCCTGCCAGCAAACCTGCTCCAGCATGGGCTCTTCTCTCCATGGGTCCACAGGTCCTGCCAGGAGCCTCCTTCAGCATGGGCTTCCCGCATGGTCACAGTCTCCTTCAGGTGCATCCAGTGTGGGGTCCTCCATGGGCTGTAGGTGGATATCTGCTCCACCATTAACCTCCATGTCTGCAGGGGGAGACAGCCTGCCTCACCATGGTCTTCACCACAGGCTGCAGGGGAATCCCTGCTCTGGCACCTGGAGCACGCCCTCCCCCTCCTTCACTGACCTTGGTCTCTACACAGTTGTTTCTTTCATTCCTCTTTCCTGGTTGCAATTGCGCAGTTAGTTGGTTTTTTTTCCCCACTTCTTAAATATGTTATCACAGAGGTGCTGTCACCACTGCTGATTGGTTCAGCCTTGGCCAGTGGTGGGTCCATCTTGGAGCTGGCTGGCATTGGCTCTATCAGACATAGGGGAAGCTTCTAGCAGCTTCTCCCAGAAGCCACCTCTGTAGCTCCCCTGCTACCAAAACCTTGCTCTGCAAACCCAATAAATGCTGCCATTTTGAACACCCTGTTCCAGAGTTGTAAGCAGGTGCCCATTGGCCCACTACCATATATTTTTAAGAATGACTACTTAATGGGTTAATTATTTGCTGCAAACTTCATCTCAGCCATATCGATATCTGCAGCAGCCATTGTTGTCCTTTTGACCTCTTCAGATACGATAACTACCATACAGACAACACTAAGTTGGGCGGCAGTGTTGATCTGCTTGAGGGTGGAAAGGCTCTATAGAGGGATCTGGACAAGCTGGATCAATGGGCCAAGGACAATTGTATGAGATTGAACAAGGCCAAGTGCTAGGTCCTGTGCTTGGGTCACAACAACCCCATGCAACGCTACAAATTTGGGGAAGAGCGGCTAGAAAGCTGCCCAGTGGAAAAACGACCTGTGGGTGTTGGTCAACAGCTGGCTGAATATGAGCTAGCTGTTTGCCCAGGTGGCCAAGAAGGCAAATAGCATCCTGGCTTGTGTCAGAAGTAGTGTGGCTAGCAGGACTAGGGAAGTGATTGTCCCCCTGTACTCGGCACTAGTGAGGCCACACCTCGAATACTGTGTTCAATTTTGGGCCCCTCACTACAATAAAGATATTGAGGTGCTGGAGCATGTTCAGAGAAGGGCAATGAAGCTGGTGAAGGATCTAGAGGGCAAGTCCTATGAGGAGCGGCTGAGGGAACTGGGATTGTTTAGCCCGGAGAAAAGGAGGCTCAGGGGAGACCTTATCGCTCTCTACAACTACCTGAAAGGAGGTTGTAGTGAGATGAGGGTCAGTCTCTTCTCCCAAGTGATGAGTGATAAGACACGAGGAAACAGCCTCAAGTTGCGGTAGGGGAGGTTTAGATTGGATATTAGGAAAAATTTCTTCACCGAAAGAGTTATCAAACATTGGAACAGGCTGCCCAGGGAAGTGGTTGAATCACCATCCCTGGAGGTATTTAAAAGATGTGTAGATGTAGTGCTGAAGGAAATGGTTTAATGGTGGAGTTGGCAGTGTTAGGTTTATGGTTGGACTCAATGATCTCAAGGGTCTTTTCCAACCTAAATGATTCTATGCCTGCAAGGATTAACAAGCTTATTCCAAGCTCATTGTGATCTGGATATTTTTTCGGAATGAATTCCAGAACTTGTAACCTCTATGCAACTTTGTTCCTGGCTGTGACTAAAGGGTGGGTTGATACTGCTGAGGAAAGAAGAGGGCTGACTGTTCGCTTTTATCCAGCTACCTCCGTTTTGAAGGGCTTGGTGCTGGCAGTAAAGAGGCTAGCAAGGAGAGCTAAACATCCCCTTTATACTTCAAAGCTGAGAATCTCAGTAAACTATCCATGCACACAGTAGGAGAGAGAACCAGAGGCAAGATGAGGGAGAGTCCGGTGCTTTTCAGGCTTTGACCATCCACTGACTTCTTTGTTTCTGAGCTGACCAAATGTAGCCAATGCTGCCTTGAGTATCTACCTTGCATTCTACTGAGTTCTAGCTGCAGGAACTGCTGAACAAGCTGCAGTAGAGCAGACTTAGACAACTGATTATCATAGGGAACAGCAAATGCTTAATTACCAAATTAGACCCAAACCCAAAATCTGAATTTAAAAAGTAACTAAAATTCCCTTACCAGCTGCATTGCCAGAAGCAATCTAGGCAGTTATCATTAAAAGGTAAGCAGTCACTTAGCGTAATGATCGGTTACTTGCAACCCTAGAGTTGATTGTAGTGAGAGACAGGATAATAGTGTGTAATTCATCTCATTTATATTTCTTTTGTAGTAAATTATTTTTGCAGATTCTGCTTTTTTAAAGGTGTGGTATCTTTTTGAACCTGACCTGTGCGCCTGTTTTGTGCTGGGAGAAATATTTTCATTAAGAGTATGATTTGAGTTTGCTTAAATGTCTCTCTATTGAAAATTTCAAACTCATACTGCAAACTCTAATATTAGAGTCTTGTTACATTTCATAGAATCATAGAATGGTTTAGGTTGGAAGGGACCTTGAAGATCATCGAGTTCCAACCCCCATGCCATAGGCAGGGACACATCCCACTAGACCAGGTTGCCCAAGGCCACGTCCAGCCTGGCCTTGAACACCTCCAGGGATGGGAACTCAACAACCTCTCTGGGCAACCTGTTCCAGTGCCTTACCACCCTCAAAGTGAAAAACTTCTTCTGAATGTTTAATTTAAACCTGCCCTCTTCCAGTTTGAAGCCATTCCCCCTTGTCCTATCACTACATGCCCTAGTAAAAAGTCCTTCCCCAGCTCTCCTGTAGGCCCCCTTTAGGTACTGGAAGGCCGCAGTAAGATCTCCCCGGAGCCTTCTCTTCTCCAGGCATTTGGTTTTTGTTTTTTTAAAGGAGGCGTTATTCCTGTTTATATATTTCTAAGAGACGTGATTCAGCTTTGGTTACGCTTTCTGTAAAACAGTGCACATTCTTGTGTTAACAATGCATTAACAGTCCTTTCTTATATGAAATAAAGTTGAAACTGTTCGCTAACATACTACCTTAACAAATGTAAATACTACATTAACAGAAAAATCACAAGCCAAGTATTATAATTAAAAGTAAAACCATATTCTGAATGCTTTAATATTTGTGGATACAGCAATAAAAAAGTGAAAAGTAACTCAAATTCTACTGCAGTTGAAGAATACTAAAAGAAATCTGTGCTTAAGAGTCTGTGGCACTTGTTGATAGAGTTCTTCAGATCAGTTTTGTTTCTTCCTAAAGACCCACCATGAGATGGACAACATAGTATTATTGGATTATTAGTAGGGAAAAATTACATAATCATTACTGAGACTTCAACAGGCTCCATGGATGACTGCATAAAACCCAGGCAAAGGGACTTCATGCAAGCAGTCTAACTACCCAGTCCAGTGACATTTGAATAAACATGTGGAAACCACTGTCGCCTTTTTAAGGGTGTGACATGTTGAAGGCTATCAGAATTACTGATTAAAAAGCAGATTTTTATCTCTTGTCCCACCATCTCCCCAGCACTAGAAACGTGAACAAAGTTGAGCATGAGGGAACTCACTGGTTTCAGTACTTCTGTGCTATAAACCAGTATCTGTTGATATCTTTGCTTTGCGGATTGTGATTATATTATCACATGATAGATAACATGAATCCGTTTTGAGGACAGCGTTTCATGCTGAGTCTTTGTTTGTAGTACTGTAGAAATTAGCATGCTTAGTCCTTTGTGCTTTACCCACTATCACACTATTTTTGCATATTTTTTTTAATTTTGTTCTGGTTTGTAAGCAGGCTGGACTTTTTTATGAAGAAGTCACCTGTGCTTTGTTTTTAATATTCTTCTGGTGATATATGGTGTTGCTGTTTGCTGATGCCTCTATTAGGAGGATGTTTCTTGTCAATGATAACAAACTGTGTAGTACTGGTGAAAGTGGATGAACGTGGGCCTGTGTCAGCTCACATTAAAATCAGTGGAACAGCTTGCATTGACTTCAGTGGGAATTGGACTGAACTTTTCAGGTGGAATAATGTTTTCATTTGTCCTCTTATTAAAACAAGAGTAATGCTTCGTAAACAGCTCCAATGAGGGAGACTCGAGTACTGAAGATGCTTATGCAAAGTACAAGACACTGTTAATATTCTTTAATTTCTCTTTAACCAATGTATTTGTTAATCTTGGAGTTTAGTTCACTGCAAGACAAAACAGGGAAAGAGTTATTGTCATCTGGCTTGCCTGTGTGCAATGTGTTTATGGTTTGGGAGAAAAGCTGTTTGCTGTCGTTTCACAAACAATATTCTAAAGTCTTACAAGCCAGGAGTCTGTTGACCTAACAAATTGAGAAATAATTTCCTGGAGCAGAAAACTGCTTTTCCAGAGTCACTCTGGGACACTGACTCTGCAACAGAAACAATTAACCAGGCTTCAGAGAGTGCATAAAACTATCAGAAGCAGCCAAATTACCCCAACCACCCTTTCCCTTTTTTACGGTAACATTTTAACATGGGAGCTTTCCAAGGCCATTCACATCTGTTGTGATGGCCATGAATGCATGTAAATGTCTCGCTGTACAAAATAATCTTGTGTCTCTTTCTTTCCTCTGAGCGACTTATAAACTATTACTTACCTCTTTACACCTTTCAGATCCTCACAGCAGAGTGTGCCTTACCTCAGCTGATCAGGACGACCCCCTTAGCTCTTACATCAATGCTAACTACATCAGGGTAAGAGCTCAGTAGTCCAATGTGTCTGTGTAGCCTCTATCAGCCACTGCTAATGTAAACAGAATTGCAACATCCACTGGCTTTTAAAGGCATTCTAGCTGAACTGATTGCTCTTCTCTCCTGCTTATATTATCTGAAAACCAAATCCCAAAGTGCAACTGTACAGATTCAGACGAGACAAAAACACACTTCTGCACTTGTTGATGCAAATTGTTTGTCAGCTGGCGTGATAATAAGCCTGAATAAGGCTCTTGACCTAGCCAGGGTCACCTCAAGGCTGTTGGACACTCATTGTTGGAACTATGTGAGTCCATATTGTGCCTTTGCTCCATGTACACATGTGCAGGAGAGAGATAGAGAGGGGAAGAACTGATGCCATGGAATCTCCATTCCAACCAGTGGTAGCTCTCTGTTTTAAAGACTGAACCTTCAAGGTTGTGATGGTCATCCCTGTTAAAATTGATCTCTTGTTGTTTTGTTGGCAGGGCTATGGAGGAGAGGAAAAGGTATATATTGCTACTCAGGGACCGATAGTTAATACTGTCAGTGATTTCTGGAGAATGGTGTGGCAGGAGCGTTCTCCCATCATTGTCATGATTACCAATATAGAAGAGATGAATGAGGTAATGGTGTTACATATAGTCTGTATTTTTATCTGTACTCTAGCAGATATTTTCAGCATAGATGCTAAGCCAGAGAACAGAAGTTGGTTCAGTGGCCTGAGCAATCAGAGCCAGCATTAAATTCTTCAGGCTCAGAGAAGATGTGGGCTTCTCTTTCAGTTCAGTTTACTGTAAGTCTTGTTTTGCTATCTGACTTAGCCTACTGCTGGTTTTGCCATTTTTTCTCTCCCAGCTGACCTGAAACCTCTCCAAACCCAGCTCTATTTGTAGACAGTCTTTCAGGTTCTCTCTAAAGGAATCAAAAAACAATAGTACCCCATAACTACTAAGGCTGAACATCTTTAATCAACAGAGTTGGTGCTGCTTTATCTTGCATTTATTATGATGCAGTGTCTATATCCATATTTCATTGAGGCTGTCCCTCACTAATGAAAGATGCTAGTTACAATAATCAACAATTAGAACTGACTTGGATATGGAGGACCTTTTCCTGAATGCTTTTGAAATATTGAAATTAAGATGCTAAAATTTTCTATTCACCACCTACTTCCAGAAATTAAACTGTCATGGTGTTTCTGCTAATCCACCTAATGTGATTTCTGTTTGCAGTTTAAAATACTGCTGTCCTCCAGCTGTTCATTACTTAGCTCCTGAAATATTTGCCCCATAGCAGACTTGCAAGAACCGTGTGCCTGGGCTTCAGTTCGCAGACAGGTAGCTACACTTATGTCTGCCTTTACTGGCAGTGCAAGATGTGAGAAAGTGGTCTGGGCATGTGTTGGCCTGCGTCCCCCCTCACTGCTGACAGCAAGGTGTAGCGGAGAGATCGAAATGGTGTTTCTTAAGCTGCAGCAGCAGCTTTTGTCAAAGTTTGTGCTGAGAACCCATTAGTAATTTAGGTGAGAGAGTCTCCTTTGGAGAAGAGGCTTTGTAGACATTTAGAAGCTCAAGAATATGGGCATACCTTCGTCATACACGCAGAGTTATAATGACATAACTGCCAGCTGGAAGCTTGGTGCCCATAATTATGCATGTGCACAAACCTCTAGCTTTCCCCAGTTGTGAAGTAAATAAATTTAACCTTAGGTTTTAGTGAAAAAAAAAAAAAAAAAAAGACATGGACAAGACACACACAGAATTATCATGCTTTGCAAGTTAGAAGTGGCCAGTTACTACAGCTGGCTGATTGGATGCATACTGTCAAGGCATTGGTGATGCAAAGTAAAGTATGTTGCTGGTCTAAATGTTTTGTTTGCACTATCATTTTAAACTTACATCTGCCTCTATCTGAGAGGAAGCACTGAATTAATAACTTGTTCATTGATCAGAGTTGCCAGTTTATGGCAAATAAGATACTAAAATGTCATGACATGGTGTACCAGAATCATTTAAGGACTTTGAGGTCTAAAGATGATGATGCAGAGGAAATATTGGTCCTGAATGATGTATCTGGTGATAAGTTCTTCCATTATAGTTTTCACGGCAAGATTGTATAACAGGAATGTAAAATAACCTTTAAATCTGAATTTCCTCTTATCCACACTGACCAAGTATTTCACCCACCGTATCAGTCTTGGGAAGCAGTGCATTGCAGTGCTGATGCACTATATAACTGGAGCTCGCTACAGCCTATATATCATAACAGAGCTGCTGAGTCTTTTCTGATGCCTTTTGTGTCAAAAATTAAATGGTGTCAGGAATCTCAGCCATAAATATAGGGTAAGTCCTTTCATGTAAATGGCTGCCATATTCATTCCCTTTCTTTCATAACACATATATTAATATATGAATAACAGGACTCAGAAGTACGTAGATTCAAAACCAAAACCTTTGTTCAGCAATGATGCTAGTTACAGAGACTTTGTGTTCCTCCTTGGTGCAATGACTTTGCTAATGTGAGTATTAAAAGCTCTGTATCTCAGCCCTCTGTCACATCTAATCTGAACTGACAGACAGCCCACAGAAATGAGTGGGCAATCTTACTCCACTCCTTTAAGCAGAGCAACGTCTGTGCTATTGATAGCTGCTAGCGCTCTCAACAATTTTTACAATGGATTCTGCAGTTTAAGAGGAGAGGAAGAAAAAAATGCAATCTGCGTAAATAATTTTACAGAGACACAGTGGGCCACATTCCCAGTGGGTTATTAACTGATGCACTATGCAGATGGAACAACAGTGGTTCTCCCACACAAAAATTTTGACTCAGTAACTTTGCAAGATACTTCTCTGTTGTTAGACTTTCTCCTGAAGGGAAATTATTTTTGGTGGGGGAAGAGCAAAATGATTTAACTTGCTTCCTTCAAGATTGTGTACAGCTATGTCAAAGAGGACGTTTACAAGTATCATCTTAAACTAGGTTTGTCCAATAGCAGATTATTATTCTCCTGTGATAATGAGATTGCTTCATCCACTATCACAAGGGCACCTTTTTCTCAGACCCTGCCTAGTTCATGTCATTCCTTGTCCATGAACTAGTTCATGCACCAAGTGCTCGTCTCTTCCTTTGTGTATTGATTAGTTTAAAGAGAAACCACATACAAAAAGCCACAGTCTTTTTCAGTCTTCCTTCCAGGATAGGAGTGCTTACAAATTCTCACCTGCTCATGTCTAGTGTATCAGTATGACAAGGTAGATTTGCAAATGGACTATAGTTTCTCCTCTAATTGCCAGGTTGTGCTGGTTGCATCTCTGACTGGGATTTTTTTGGCAAAATCAAATGTAGTAGTCTAATAGTTCTCACAGCTATTGCTTCCTTTTTAGTTCCTTAGCTTTGAAAGATTCTAAGTGTCCATTTAAAGTGGATTTTAGTACATAATCTAATTCCCAAAACATCTCCAGTCATGTTCTTTTGTACAAAAACCTATGCAAATGATCATCTTATAAAGGGTCAGTGCTCTCTGAATATAAAAAATAAAAAAGATGTATTTTCTGTTTCCATGTCAGTGTACACACCACAGAAATATTGGTAACTAACACTAGTTATATTATACTAATCATTATTATCTTAAGAAAAGGATTAATTTAAAAACGCAGGCACTGGCCTTTCTAATGAACCTTCAAAATGCACGTCAGTTGCATAAAAATAAATAAGGATGTGTGTATTTAAAAGCATTGGTTAGTCATTACTTGATTTGTGCATTTTTTAATCACGCAATCAGGCTATTATGAATGCAGCAAAAATCAACTGAAATGTGGTCCCCGTTTAGAAAGTGAAACTTGTACTTATTATAGAAACAAGGTTCATTCATATTCACCTATGCATGTGCTATATCCAATTTCAGAGGAGTAAAAATGAACCTCCCTTGATATCTGCTTAACTAAATTTATTTTATATTGCACACAGAAATGCACAGAATATTGGCCAGAGGAACAGGTCACCTATGAAGGAATAGAAATCACAGTTAACCAAGTCATACAAGCAGACGATTACCGTTTAAGGCTCATCACCCTAAAGGTAAATCATTCCAATGTACTTAAAGTAATTTAGCTGTCTTAACCCTTAAATGGAGTTGTTCATGGAGAGTTGTGTCTTCTGCGCAGTCTACTGCTGTATAAACATCACTTTTCATTACTGAAGTCACTATAGTTTTGCCCAGTTCACCAAAATATACAAACATATAAAAAGTAAAATAAGCAGTCAGAGATTTAGACTGCATATGTACAATCTCGAAAGCTAACAGGCCGATTGTAGCAGTATGGGGTTCACTCAGTGGAAGAAACCAGTGACTCATTCTGTGCCCATGTCTTCTGTGTTGACTGGTCATTTTGAGTGACATGTTAGCTCACGGGTAGCTTCTTACCAGGTTTTGCAAGTCAGACAGCTAGCACTGAGGGTATAACCTGCTAAACTATGTAATGGTGTTCTGTAGAATTCAAAGGCTTGTTTATTCTTTCATCCAGGGACTTAAGCAAAGGGTTACTGAACAGGGAACCTTAACCTGCATAGCATCTTACATATTTTGTAGTATGGGAAGACCCCTAAGAAGTATTTAGATTGTGCTTCTTGTCTTTTTATGATCGTTATTAGGATGCTGTCAAACTGCTGGATACTCACCAACTGTTTATACCTAAGATAACTTGTGCTGCTAGCAAGAAGTGGGGGAGTTGAGAACTCAGCAAAAGGCTCTTTAATTTTGCTTACCTGTTTTCAGTTTCTCTCAGCAGTGGGAGTACTGGGATGCTTGGCACTTGTCAGTGGTGTGGTAGCACCACTCCTGTTCACCATGGCTGAACCTCTTTTAATAGGTACCATGCTAATTTATTATTTGAGTGATTTGGCTGACTTGGCTTTGAAGATGCTTTAGGGGATCGTTCCGCTCCAAGACACTAAAACTGTTGATGACCTTTAAAAACACTTTCACCACAGCATTCTCCATGTTTACATTTCTAAACATTAATATCTTTCCAACTAACTGTATTTGTAGTTTTACAGACCAGTAACCATTTTATAATTTTGTAGATGGAGAGTTTAAACACAGGTTTAATTTTTTAAGTACTTAGATGCTACTTAAAGTACCAGAGTCCTATTTAGAACTGTTTTCATTGCTAGGTTCTAGAATCTCAAGCTATGTGTTTTAATAAGAACAGTCTATTTACATAAACTTTATACTTCTTTCATCTACCAGATCTGCACCTGACCTCAATATAACACCACAATTTCTTTCCAAGCTGAAAAAACTCCTTTTATCCAACCAGTTTCAACTCTCTTTAGCCATATGCTAATAGGCAGAAAGCCAGCATATGAAATCCCATGTCTGGACTGAGAGTGTGGAAAGTCTGTCACTCATACTTTTGGCAAAGGCAGCAAGGAGAAAATCACGCTCCCTGGCGAGTGGGAAATAAAGAATATTTACAAGTATGTTGCAGACTTCAGAGGTCTTAAATACAATTTATCCAAAACACTACAGTGCAGCAGCAAGAATAATACATAGATGAATTCTGATGCAATGCTGATATCTAGCAGAATTGGTCACTTTTTAGTTATGGTGACAAAACAAAATTTCTGCAATAAAAAACTACACTGTCTGCCAGAATTTTTCATAATTGTTTTAAATTGTTAAAATACACCATTTTAATATTAGTGAGTATTGCAAATCTTTTTTCATCTTGACATTAGCTTTAGAGATTTAGGTTGGAATCTTCTTCCCCATGCCCCTCCACGCCCCAAAAAACTCCAAACAACCCTTCCCCGCTATATTGCTGGAAGGAAATGTGATTCTGTCCCTGGGGAAGGATCATTCAAATTCTTCTCAGGAAGTTCCATTTTCAGATGGGAATTGCAAGGGACTGGCATTTAATGTTGATACTGCAGTAGCATAGCCAAAAAACAATCTCACTTTAAGAGGTGTTGCACAAAACAAAGAAGCAGTCCTGAAGAGCTTATATACAATAATTCAAGTGTAATAAGCCATGCTCCCATCTCACAAGTATCTTTCAAGCTAATACTCATCCCTGAAGAAATGTTTTCTTCCAACAGCAGCCTCTCAGTGTTTTTGCAAATTCTCTTGTCCCTGATCAGTTCTTCCTTAAGTGAAGCTCTCCATATTAGAGAAGAAGCTTCAGAATTTAGAGTCAGATATCATAGAATCATAGAATGGTTTAGGTTGGAAAGGACCTTGAAGATCATCGAGTTCCAACCCCCATGCCATAGGCAGGGACACGTCCCACTGGACCAGGTTGCCCAAGGCCACGTCCAGCCTGGCCTTGAACACCTCCAGGGATGGGGCCTCAACAACCTCTCTGGGCAACCTGTTCCAGTGCCTTACCACCCTCAAAGTGAAAAACTTCTTCTGAATGTTTAATTTAAACCTGCCCTCTTCCAGTTTGAAGCCATTCCCCCTTGTCCTATCACTACATGCCCTAGTAAAAAGTCCTTCCCCAGCTTCCCTGTAAGGCCCCCTTTAGGTACTGGAAGGCCGCAATAAGATCTCCCCGGAGCCTTCTCTTCTCCAGGCTGAACAGCCCCAACTCTTTCAGCCTCTCCTCATAGGATATGAATATGTCTTTTCTGTATATGTAACTGTGGATCCCACAGGCGAAAAGAAAAACAACCAGCAAACTGAAAGGCAGATTATTTGTTAGGGCTGGCATGTCCAGTATGTTCAGGCACTAACAGAAAGAAAAAAAGAATGGCTAAGGTAGCAGAGTATAGCAAAGTCATAAGGAAAGAAGTATAGATACCACACTTTTTTCCCAATTGTAGTGAAGAAAGACAAATTATACAAAAGCCTTTATTGCATATACACATCTCCAAGGATGTAGTTCCTTCCCTCCTCAAATGATTTGATTATTTTCTTTAAGTTCATCCTAGTTTGTTTTTCAGTTAAGCAGTGCTTTTGTTTTCAGGACTATTGGGGCAGTGTCTCTTTCTTCCCACCCCAAAACGTCAGGAGGTGAATTGCTGATTTCTAGAGCTGAAATAAAGTTTCCTTTTGTTAGGTTACCATTGCCTGGATCCGTATATTTGTCATTTCATAGCAATAGTGGACTAACAGCTCCAGACCATATGTATGTTAAATGGCTTGGTAGTGAAAACTAGAGAAGTGAAGGGAAAACTTGACTCCTGTTTTGCCTTAAACAGGACTGGTCAGAAATATATGATACCACTATCAGCAATATAGGATTACTGCATGTGTTACAGGGTGGACTGTCATACTTGTCTCAGAATAGGGGACTGGATTTGGCAAGCTTTAGGAATTTAGAAAATGCTCAGGCAATAGGGCAAGGCTTGTTTTCCTTTCTCAAAGGAACCTGCCAGTGTCTAGCCACTGATTCATGATCTCAGCTACAGCATACATGACGGTAGACTTCAAACCATCAATTAAAATTTGCTTTGTCCTAGGTGTTCACAAGTCTTCTCAGTCTCAAGGAACACCAATAGAGAATGTTTTGTTAAAGTCAAAGTAGAAGCATACAGAACCACAGAAGTCAGGCTTCTCTAAGCAGAAGTGTAAAACTGGTAACAGCGTAGACAAAACTAAAGACATCCAGAGTTCATTATTAGTGCTTTGGCTATTTTCTCTTTCTGTCAAATGTGTGACTTTATGTAGTGATTCGTGTTTTTCTTCAGATGACTTTTATCTTTTACTTTTTTCTCAGTATTATTGACAACATTTTTATTATTATTTTTCACAACCCACTCAAGAATACAGTGTTGATAATTTCTGTTGCTCACACGTTGTTGCACATTCAAAAGCAACTGTGTATGTTCATGTTTCAGAGCAGTGACTGTAGTGAGCTCAAGTACTATTCATGACAACTAATTATGCTTTCTTAACCAGAGTACCTTGTCGCCAGGGTAAAAATCCTAAAGCCAGGCTCTGTACTATGATAGTAAGACTCTCTTTTTCTGAGCGGAGTTAAACGTACTTTTAAGGTTCCTATGGCTGTGCTTCAATGAGCACTTTAAACCCAATATAAGCTGGAACAGCAACTAAACGAAGCCCAGCCTCCCTTTGTCCTGCTGTCTTGTTCCTACTCTTGTGCCATCTCCCATGTGCCCGCACAAGGGTTTATGTAACTGTGTGGTAAGCCAAAGGGGGAAACTGATCGATCCATCTGAAAATTAATCCAACATGAGAAAGAAAAGATTTAACTAGATCACATCCCCAATCTAGTTCACTGTGAAGCTATGCAAAAGCTTTGTCAACCAAAGAGAAGGTTGGAAAGTGGCACAACCACAGAGCACTTTTAACATCCAGTGACTGACAGTTATAGGGACTTATGAGAATAGATGACAGAAACTATTTCCAGATTTTTTGTGCCTGGTTCTTCAGAAAGAGACAAATCTGTTCTCTTTTTTCGTCCCCTCTTAAACTCGGCAAACCATGTGTTTAAGGGAAGGTTGTGGAAGCTAACACTTCTGTTCTCGGACCTTTAGAAGGTATTTGCTTAGCCCTATGCCAGCTGGCTTATGTAATGGCTGAAAGGTTCCCTGAGCTCCACGTTACTATTTGGCACCTTTAGAAATCAGGCAGAAGGATGTCACTTTGAACACACAAAATCAGAAGCATACAGTGCTACTTGGCGCTCAGAAAAGGTAACGGCAGATTTGCTATATTCATAGCCATGCTGAGACATAGAGAGAATTGGAATTTGTGTCTCTCAAAAAGCCCTGGACTGCAGCTAGATACAATTCCTGCCTTCCGTAGTGTCTCTGAATTTCTCACCATGTCTAAGAGAAATGTAGAATTGACAGGAAACTGATATGAGTCTGTCTGTCAGAAAATTCAGAAAAATAAGCTTCCATCTCTCTCCCTCATCTATCTATCTAGCTATCAGAGACAGAGATAAGGCTCCTGGCTTTCTGTCTGTCAAATACATTATGAAAGCAATTATGTCACAAGCACAGCTCTGGCTTTGCTGAATGAATCTGTCAAGAGGGAGCAGACTGCCTGGAGTGTTTTGCACATAGCTCTTGGCACTAAAAGAGCAGCATACTTTTTTTTTGAAGGCAGTTTACTGAAGTGCAGACATGATATTTGAAATCCAGATTTCTGTGTTGTGTGGCTTGCCATTTGCATCTCCGGTTCCATTTAGCATTGATTTACTCATCTCATTCTTAAAGGGAAAGCCAGGTTTCAGTATCAATTTACAACCAGAAGTTCTTTTAAAACTTTGTGGTGTTTTTCTTAACTGGATTGCAGAAAGGAGAAGAAGTCAGAAACCTGAAACATTACTGGTACACGTCTTGGCCAGACCAGAAGACACCAGATCAAGCCCCACCCCTGTTACAGCTAGTACTAGAAGTGGAAGAGGCAATGCAGAGTATGGAAGAGAAGAATGCCCCAGTGATTGTTCACTGCAGGTAAATAAATGTTGTGTCTGATTTCTAAGGGCTTCTTTGCATACAGTGGCATAGTGCAGATACTGTCATATTGGCCATCAGTCAGACATGGGGAAAATGTTGCCCAACTGCTTTTGAAATATGCATGGAACTTCTAAACTGTAATGACAATAATTTTCTATTACCAAGTGTTACATTCAGATACAGACTGAGCTGAACACAGAAGCTGGTGGTGGCTCAGTTACAAGTAAGAACAGTCTCATTTTATTTGCTTTACCTGTAATATATGGCTTTAATGATCTTAAAAGGGCCAGGTTACCAAAGCTTACCATACTGGGAGTGAAATTGACTAGGAAGACACATGCAAGCAGAAAAATGAGAACATTCAACTTTAAGCCTCAAAACCCCATTTTGTAGATTCCTTCTTTGATTTTAAAAAATCCTCATTATGCCAAAGACAATAATTTAAGTGTATTATATAAAACAAATGAAACAGTGCCAGAGCTGATTGAGCAAGGACTAATCAACAGACAGGAAATGTATGCAATTGATAGCAAAACTGAAATATCCGTGAAAAGCCCCTGGCAAAGATGAAAACTTCTTATTTGGAAGAAGCAAAATCTTTACAGTGGTTTGAGGCCTGATGAGAAAATGGTAATTATCAATCACAGAGAAGTAAAAATCAATGAAGATAGATACTTCTCTTCTGTCTTGAGAAAGAAGTAGGATGATGTACTTATCACTTGTAGACATGATGAAGTACATTATTTTGTGCTGCTAACTAGGGAATGTGTTAAGCAACACTACTAACAATTATTAAATCAGCTATACTGGATGATTTTCACCCAAGAGTGTTTAAAAAAATCAGTCCGCAGGCTCTAAATCATTGAAGTTTAATATAGCTGAGTTCTAGTTCTTGCAAAATTTGAGAAGTTCCAGAGGTCTAAAAGCAAGTCCTGTTTTGGCAGTGTTGAGAAAGGTTAAATGTGAGTACTTGAAAACTACAAGTCAGTTCTCAAAACAGTTATTCCGGGTAAATAGTGGAAAGCCTGATAAGAGATGCAGTAGTCTTGACAGGATAATCTTGCATAATTTCAATAAAATAATTTTACCAATTGGTCTTTGGGATTTTTGTAAGGATTTTTACCTAGTTTTGCGTAACATTTTCTCACAAATGGCAGATGGTTGCTATCCAGAAGCCGTAGTAAATGGGGTATTATCATACAATGGGAATGTTTTATAAAGAGACTCTTGGCATGAGTGGTGAGTAGCCCGGTGTCATCAAGGATCCACCTGTAAGCTAATACGGAGTAATCACTAGTAAAGCGTTTATATGATGCCACATGTCCAGTTTTTCTGCCTGTGTTTTAAAACAGATTTTGACAAATTGGGGAGAGTTCAGAGAAAAATAACAAATGGTTTGTAAGAATGTTCACTTTACCCTTGGAAATCTGTGACTCTCTAAGAGCTCCTTGAAGTATTATGGTATTTGCTGCAGGTGAAGATTCTGGTCACCATGTCACTCTTGCTTTGCATACTTGTTTTGTACTCTTGTATTGTGTCATCCCCATGACACAGTAATAATCTGGGAGGAAATGGGGTATTTTTATGTGAAATAACTGAGACATGGTGATAGGATTATGAAGTATTTTATGTGATAACTGTGGACCAGAGCCCTTTCAGCTTATTCTCAGTTGCAGTCATTTTGTCTGAAGAAGGAATTTAATACATTACCTCTATTTCAGAGTAGTATATGCAGCAAGCTGTTAACCAAGGCTTGTGTTACGCTGAGTACTGTAGCTTCTTTGGCCTTTGTGAGAATTCCTCAGTAGAATATAATCACTGTGGTTTTGGCCTTCAATGGTGTAAAATAATGCACCTTTAAGAAAAAATAGATACAGACCTAATAATGAAGCTGTTAGAATCATAGAACCATAGAATAGTTTGGGCTGGAAGTGACCTTTAAAGGTCATCTAGTCCAACCCCCTGCAGTGAGCAGGGACATCTTCAATTAGAGCAGGTTGCTCAGAGCCCCGTCCAACCTGGCCTTGACTGTTTCCAGGGGTGGGGCATCTACCACCTCTCTCAGCAACCTGTTCCAGTGTTTCACCACCCTCATTGTAAAACATTTGTTCCTTATATCTTGTCTGAATCTACCCTCTTTCAGTTTAAAACCATCGCCCCCTGTCCTATTGCTACAGGCCCTACTAAAATGTCTGTCCCCATCTTTCTTATAAGCCCCCTTTAAGTACAGGAAAGCCACAATAATTTGTCCCCAGAACCTTCTCTTCTCCAGCCTGAACAACCCCAACTCTCTCAGCCTGTCCTCATAGGAGAGGTGGTCCAACCCTCTGACCGTTTTTGCGGCCCTGTTTTTAAAAGCAGCTTTATGTTAAAGTCAGTCTAGCAGTCCTGTTAAGGTCCTGTAGATAATGCACCACTCTTGAGCAGTCTTGGAAGGATTATGACTTTGTCTCAGCCACTGAGAGTCCTGCAGCTTGTCCTGGGACAAGTGCTGTCTCATTGCTGTTTGCTTTATGTAAAAATGGGTGTTGTTCACTCCCTTTACTAAACACTCACAGGTGTATGGATGGGAAACAGTATACAAGAGCTGGGTACTGTGGCCTATTTGTTATGGCATAAATTGGAAAACGAAGGGCTTTTTTTTTTTTTTTTTAACCATTGATGTAGATCCATATGCAGCAAAGAGTCCTCTGAAACCTTGAAATATTTGAAGCATTGATGAGCAAACCAGACATAGTAAAGAAAACAGAAGTCAGGGCATGAGGTAAAAAGAGTTTCAGGGATAAAAATGTTGTCAGGTAAGTACCTCCATCACAGTTATTTGAAGACTGAGATGAGTTCTTAGTGAGTAAGGTCATCCCCTAGGCATTGAGTTGCCTTGATCGTTCTGTAATAGAAGTTAAAACAATCCCAACGTAGCCGTTTCCCTAACGAGCATAAATGCAGAATGAAAAACCTGTCTGTACAGTCAAAGAAACAGTATTAGTACTTCGCGAAAAGCAGCTAACTGCAAACTATTGTTGCTTGTACATTTGTTGCCAGTCTTTTTGTATTACGACTTTAGCGCAGTTTAAATAGAAGCAGGATTTCTTGCAGTTGTGTCAAGTAATTATTCCCGAGGATGCTCGCTTAAATAATTAACACATAAGAAGGGCTGTCAGCATTTGCTGCTAGCTTTTTATTAGGTGATAAGAAGAATTCACAGCTTTGATAGCACGGTGCCTTTGAGAATAAAATCAATTCTGGTCATTAAGCAAGGACTGAATCGGATACAAAGGTGTTCAGGAAGACAAAGAAATTTCTTTACTAGTGAGTTTGTTGTATCCTGCACTAATTCAGAGAATTACTCGATTGCGGATATGATCAGCAAACGGCATCACACTCTACCATATTGCTGTTAGTTCTACTTATTTAGGGAAGGGGTTTGTTGGGTTTTTTTACTGTACCTGTGAATGAAAGTAGCTTTCAAAGAAGCTATTAGGATTAAGAATCTCAAAGCAAAGGTTGCCTTCAAAGCAAGTCTAACTAAGAAATACTGTTTAACTGCTTATTTTCAGTGGTTCAATGACACATTGTGTCAAACTGTACCCAACAGTCCATTTTTAGCACTGTATGTGCCATGTCCATCCCTTTACTGTGAGTGGCTCACACTTAATTGTGTTGTCCCATTGAAGTTAGTATCTTTTTCTAGTTACAGCTTTATATTCGCAAGCACCCCCACCTGGTAAAGATTGGAGGGAGGAAAGGGATAATGGGGTTTGATTGCTGGTTTAATGGTGCACATTTAATGAGAAAGTTCCAAAACCGTTCTGACATCTCCACTGACTCTCTGCTTTTCCATCCCTTAGTGCAGGCATCGGGAGGACTGGCTGCTTTATTGCAACTAGTGTCTGTTGTAAACAGCTGAAGAGCGAGGGCATAGTTGACATATTGCGAACAGCCTGCCAGTTGCGGTTAGACAGGTAAGAAAGCTGTTTCCTTTCTAGGGAAAAAAAAAAAGTAATGGTAATTTTTCCCTTTACTTAAGGAGAAACAAATGGGAACAGGGGAGGAATAAAGGCAAATGGAAGCCAAGAGAGAACATTCCTGGAAGTTGTCCTGTTCTAAGCAGTTTTGACTTATAATCTTTGCCTATTTTGTGAGCAGTAAACCTTGATTAACAGCCCTAGAACTCATCTAGATTCACAGCTGGCATCAAAATCTGCACAGCTATGCAGCTGCACATCTCAGTGCAGCAAGGGATGACCTTACGCCAGCTGAGGAGTTTGTCCCATGTTCTTACAGAAACAAAGGCTCAAAGGTCTGCTGTACTTAAGTTCAGAGCTGCAGATCAGCACTTTGCTCCCAGGAGGAGTAAAGAAAACTGATCTTGCATAGTTGGAGCCATGAGCACAGTTGGGAGGGCATGGCTGCTTGGGACCTTGTGGGGAGAAGGATAGTATGCATAGTTTGGAGTGTTTGCAGACATATGAAAGGAGCTGTGAAAATCTCCGGAAATTCAATGGTTTCCAGTTAAGCATTTCTTAACACACCACCTTGAGTTTGATTATGAAGTAAACAGACTTGAATTTTGCACCAGAGATGTTATTTTTCCTCTCCCACTGGTTTCAAGTGCCATCAAAACATGTCTCAGTGCTCTCTCTAATGATAATGATAAATGTAGTCAGGGGAAGAGATGTCACGAAAAACATACTAAAGATTTTTCTGAGGAAAAAAAAGAACCTCAACCCCACGCTGATCTTTATTTCAGAGGAGAAATTATGCTCAGTGGGAGGCAGAAAATGAAATGCTTGCTGTCCTGCTGTGGCTCTGATAGACAGGGACCTGCAGGGGCTTGGAGGTTTGGCTATTTCAGTGGATTTCAGGCCGGACAAGGAAAGGCTTCTTGAGAAAAAGAAAACCAGAATGTGAGTAGTGAGTGCTGATTATCTGTGGCCCAGTGAAATAGCTGGCTGGATCTGAAATATCTTGTCTCTATGACTAACGTTACACAGGAAAATAGCCATATAAATGAAGGCTGAAAACACCTGCTTACAAATGTGCTTGGTACAGGCCAATTAAAAATATTAGCTTTGCAGGGAGAGGGGAACTGGCAGTCATTTGCAGAGGCTGGAGAAGGGAGATCACACTTAAAGGAGGAAAGAAAGCTTGCAGGGACCTCTGTAGCTGCCATGTACTTCTCAGGGGTGGGATGGGATAGGAAAAGGCCATTTAAATGTCATAGGAGAAAATACCCAAGATGGAAAGCAGTCAAATCTCTATCCTTGCTACATAAGAGCATGGTTTCTTCAAGGAGTGAAAAATGGGGCTCATGGTCTCTTGGAAGTTGTGCTGCCATCCATTGTTATTGTCACTAAACCCTCACAAAAGGTCTATGTGACTTCAAAAGCAGCATGAGAGTATGAGATAGTGTTGAAGCAGCTATACAAAGGAGACCCTTTCCGTCTCCTCCTTCCGGGATCCTGTCTGGTGGTTACTGGCTAGAGAAAACAGGGTGAATGGGAAGGAGTTACCAGGGACTTAGGGAAAGAGGGTTGGATGCAGGCCAGAGCAGCCACGTAAAGAAATGCACTTCACTGCTTCACAGCATTAGAGGGGTTGATATTAGCCCTGAGAACCGCCTTTCAGGTTGCCATGGGGTGAAGAGGACAAATGTTTCTTTCCCTTCATTGCCTTATAGATCCCTTAGAAAAATCTTGTGCACTGGGTTTAGCACCAGTGGCCAACAGTTGGTCCTGAAATAACCTAGTATGACTAAGGAGAGAAAGTCATCATTCCTGCATCCTTCCCACGGTGCTGAGAGACATTTGCTGTCTTTTCCCACAATGCAACTCAGATATGAAAGGTTTCTGTTGCAAATAGGGGTGAAGACATAATTTCTCTATTCTGTGCCAAAGCCTGGACAGCAAGCACATGTCATGGTGTGCATGTGTGTGGGCAGGAGAGGAAGCCACCACATAGCAGGGAGCCAGATAAAAAGGAAAATCATTTCCTGTGGTCTGAAACTTGATGGCCACCCTAGTGCTTCTGTTGCTACAACTTCAGGGTGCAACCTCACTGTTAATGGAATTGCATGGGGAGTAATTGCCAGATATGACTAACATTCCTTGTGTGTCATGAACTGACATAAATATATTTCAATGCTGAGGCCAGCACAGAAGGGCTCAGAAACAGATCTACTGTGAGCCTGTCTTAAGTAGAGCAGATGGGGAGGAGATGCTCAGCTAGGAAATAGTTTCTTTAGAAACACAGTGTGTGTTTCCCACCTTTGCTTATTGATGAGAGGTTGAAGCATGGGTCCCTGCCCTTCGCTGCTCATTGTTAAGTGTTATTTCAGACAGCTGCTTGACAAAATAACTGCAAGAGGCTGAAGGAGGAGGTTGTCTTGCCCACTCATCTACCCATTACTGGTATGGTTACTGTATGACCCACAATTGTTAAGCTGGACCCTATGGAAGAGGGCAGTGCCCAAGGAGGGTGCTAGCAGTCTGCTATCTATTTGGCTCAGAGGAAGCAACTATTCATTAATTTCCTCCCGTGGAGGTTTGTGAGGGAATGCACCACATATGCTCTTCCTCAGACTGACACAGTCTGGTTGGCGCTGGCCACCCACGGGTTCCCATGTTCCTCAACGCTGCTTGTCATTTCAGCCTCCTTTTGGAACTGGGTTCCCGGGATCTGTGCACCAGCACCAATGCTGGCACAATTCTGCATACGCCTTCTGTGAATTTGAGCCACGGGGTTTAATTATTTTCATAATGGATTGTCAAGAGACATATCACTGCTGTTGAGGTACTCGTAGCAGAATTTTAAGTGTTAGTGAAATCTGCTTAAGATGGACAGCTTTATCCTTGTTCTTTCTGTTCATTTCTGTCTCCCACTGTAGTACTCATGTGTTGATTAATATGCTACTTGCAGAAATACACAGGCTAATGATACATGGAAAAGCAAACTGTTTCTGCTCCTGCTTGCATTTCCTTTCAGGTTTGCAGTTTTAAAGAGAACAGCAAAAGCTGAAATAAAGTTGAACCAAAACAAATTTCTGTGCTGGGAGTCTTTTACTGATCAAGGTGTACATGGCAGTCAATTCAGTTACAAATCTGAATTGTCTTTTGTTAAAGTTCCATTGTCTATTACAAAATTCTGCTGGCCATCCCCTAGTTCCCTGGTGAACTTGCCAAAAGCACAGCATGGGGTGGCACGGAGGGAAGAACCCTCATTCCAGAATGGGGAAGTTGTGTGCTACATCAGTTGCCTGGCCTGGCCTGGCCCTCTATAGTCCTGAATTCAGTCCCTAGTGCAGCTGTGAAGTCTTGGATAAGATACTTCCCTTCTTTATTCCCCCTGCTCTCATCTATCTGTCTAGAGTTTTGGGGTGGGGGTTGCTGTTCATGGTGTTTAAAATGATGCTTGGAGTATAGGTGTTCCAGTAATATGAATGTTGGTGTTGCCTGGAATATGATGGTGTTGCCTTGCTGGATGAGGGCCTCTGCCTGGGAAAAATGAAGCTAAAAGCCATTCCTGTTCTGACTGCCTTCTGCTCCTTGGTTAGCAGAGACTTTCAAAGTGGAGCTCGAGGTCAGGCTGTGAGCTGGTTGCAATCAATGGGCACTTTTCACTCATTTCAGGAAGCTTGGGAATAGACCTTTTGTGTGTAACACCAGCTTCATGTGAGCTATGCCATTTCCTCATACGTTATTTGCATGTAACAAGGCTGCTGTTTCCCCTCCCCTTTTTTTCTTTCCTTTTCAGGGGAGGAATGATCCAGACTTGTGAACAGTATCAATTTGTCCATCATGTCATGAGCTTGTATGGAAAACAACTTTCTAGAGCAGCAGAAGAATAAGTGTTCATGATATTCCTAAAGGCTAAAACCAAGAGAACTTTTGACTCCATTACGATATATTTCAGATCTGATAAGAGACACGTGGTAACCTGGTTGTCTCAGCTGGAAAGAAAGATATATTATTTTACTTTGATATTGCTTTTATGCTTTTGTTTGCATTGACATTTAAGAGCTGAGGTAGGCCTTGTCTTAAACATATGTGACAGGACATAATCTTCACCAAAAAAGGCTTATTTATACTGTAAATAAGAATAGTAGCTTCATTTGTTACAAAAGCAAGAAAAAAAATCAGAAAAAATCCACTGTCTTCAGTTTGGTATTTTTAAAAAAATCATTGCTAATATATCCAAATACTGTGTGAAACGTTTTGAATTGTCATGCTGAAATGTGCTGTATGTTGACTAAGCTTGAAAGTAACTTCTTGCCTCTTTCTGATTGTTTTTACATATAAAATTACCGAATACTGTGTATATCGTAAACCTTCTGAGCCTCTGCGTTGAAAGATTCAAGTAGATTCACATTGAAATGATGTTTCACACATCATGTTTGCTTGTTTATTTTTTCTAAAGCATTCCCCGCACCAGTGTTATCAGAACTAAGGGGAAAAAAATATTGCAATGATTTGAGTCAAATTCTTACCTCCAATTCTTACCAGCAGTGTACCCCAGTATCATGACAACTAGGTGAATCTGAGGTGAATAGTAGAAGTTAATCTGAACATAAATTCTTTATGCTTTGCCTTTTCTTTGTCAATATTTTGGGATCTTAGGTTTTATTTTTGCAAAGTTTCTCTTTTTATATAGTCAAACCACAATCCAAATACAATTTCCCCTGAAATTTGAGGTTTGGAATCAGGTAAGGAATCCTGTGAGTTGAATTCATCTTTATTAAAAAAAATGTAATGGTAAAATCACTTGTATTCCATTAATTTAAACTTGTTTCAAAGCTTTGAGGGTGACCAGGTGCGCAGTGCTCATTAAAATTAACACAAATCCTATAGGCAGCTTTAAAAAAAAATTCACTCTGAATGTGTTGGCTGCTTTTTGATAAATTTGCCCTCAAACCAAATTTAGACAATCATCATCTATTCTAATCACTAGTCTGGGCAGCAGCATTTCCTTTTCAATCATACAGACTGTTGCCCATGCTTTTCTTTTTAAACATCAGTTAGGCTGTGAAGACTGTAGTTTGTGTTTAATACTTAAAGGTAAGCACACATTTAAGTGTTTTATTGAGCAGAGAAAAATGGAAGTACGCAGGACCCTTAACATGAAAGATGAGTGTTTTGTGAATAGAAGCTGTAATACTAAAAATATTTTTGCTTCTCTTTATTTGTACCAATAACCAAAACCCACCACTTTTATTAGTGCAGGAGATTCTGAGAATTTACTGCACTTCCTAATCAGGAGAAGGTAAAGCAGCTCTCAGAACAATAAGGGCTGATCCTGCTCCCACTGAGGTTTTGCCATTGACGTCAGTAGGTGCAGGGTGTAGGGCCTGAAATGTTATGCCTACAACTTCATCACTGTGGGGAAAGTTTCCCGATATTTCAATACACATCCTTTGTGTTTATTCTGTATCCATGAACCTGTAAAAATCCTGTCAGCAGGGTTTGCATGAATGTGTGGCAAAATGTGTTATCTTTAAACCACTTGATTTTATTGCTGTATTTAAAATATTTCCTTCAGTGAGAAGCTAGCAGGAAGAACTGGCATTCTTTTTAAAAATACTGGTGGTAGTCATTAAATAGAGCAATAAACTTAAGCTTTTGAGCATAACATGACTGTTAGTTTTATGTAAACCTTGCTAGCTGTATTCTCCCCATTGCTACGGATTCTTTCCAAGGGGTAACGTTATTCCATCTAAGCACTCCTTAGAAATAACAAAAGCAGCACTGATGTTCTGAATAACATTGTAAGTGGAACTCCCTTTAAATGTTTTCAACTGTTCAGTGCCCTTCAGTGTCAAAACTGACTCAGTGAATAAAATTACTTGTTCTGTCCTCAGCTTCCTGTGCATCTGCTAAAGAATATTTGCTGATGATTGATAGGAGTGTGCATATATGAGCAAAGTTCAATGTGTAAGTTGCCTCCTGTACAAGGAGACTTTCTAGAGGAGAATTGCTTTACAAGGTATAAAGGGCTCTAAGACACTGACTTTTGAGGTCCTTGCACGGATCCGCAGTGGGTATAAGTTGGCAGTGCTTTTCTGTCCACTCCCATTCTACATACGTGGAAAGTCCCGAGATACTGGTCACTGTTAAAATCAGGCTGCTTTGCATCAATTCACTAGTAAAAGCAAATGTCAGCCTAGTTGCACAGTCTGGTTATGAGGGCTGCACTGCTGCCATCTCATACCAGGCAAGAGCATGCCACTTGGTCAGGATCAAAATACTCAAGTGCTTCTCAAAGCGTTGTTTTGTCTAACAGATTTGGAACTAATCCTCATATTTATTATTTATTCTTTGTCTTTATCATAGTTAACATATTTCTCTCTGTCTCTCTCTCCTTTTTTTTTTTTTAAATAGAATTTGAGGTCTGAAGGACCTTATGTCAGCTGTTCTGATCTCTTCTGATGGCAGAAGTAGTCTTAAAAGGTGTTTAGGATTAGCAGAAAGAGCTCTGGCCATGCAGAAGCACTTGAGATGAGTGGGGCTTCTGCTTCTGTAATCAGGTTTGAAACTGAGTTTACAATAGGAACTAAGCTAAGCTATGTGTCTTATTAGACTTCTCTTTTTACTGGGGGATAGTCTTTCTCTATTAAAAGAAAATTCCTAGCACACTTCATGCACTCTCTCCAGCTCACTGCTCAGGCCTCTTTGTACCAGAGGCTAAAGCATTAATACATAAAATACAGTTGTTTCCCAGAGGACTGAATTCCTCTCTCCATGTCCGTTAGCATATTACAAACTTGAGATTATTTTATTTAGGACCAACTGTGATGTCTTCTGTTTCATAAGCTTTTTCACACTTCTTGAACGGGGCAAAGCCTAGCTCAGTGCCTCGCTTGTTCGCTGGTCATTTGCTCATTGGCCATCACATTTAAGCAGTGTTATCCTGTTTATGTTTTTGTTGTGGTAACAGACTAATGACACACTCTGTCCTTTTGTAGGTACTCTGAGATCAGCAGATACATAGGGTTATGTAAAACCAAAAACTAAGATTGCACTTGAGAGCAAGAGCTGTCCCCAGGTAAAGCACGTCCGACTTTCTGAAGGATCAAGATAAAGGTGACTTGGTCAAATTATTCTGTAACGCCAACTACCTAGCAGTCATGTACGGTAGAGTGTCGCATTTACTTGCAGGACTTTAAAAAGTAGCTAACAATTCTAGATGCTTCCTCTACAATTAGGCTACTTTGGAAAATCTTGACCTGTGAATTTGGAGTTGCAGAAGGGCTTGAGACTGAAGAGATCACTGTCGCTTCCTGCTGTCTCGGCAGTGGAGGAACCATGCAGCTTGCACACAGGTGGTCTTAGAAAGTGTACGTCTGTTGATTGGTGAGTTGGCAGGTTTTAGAAGTGGACCTGCACTATTATTTTGGATGTGTTCTTTCCCTGGAAACCATTTTAAACAAAGGGAAATAGTAAATTGACAATTCGTTAATCATAAGTCTGTGCATGAAGCATGCTTTATACATTTTCTAGGGAGAAAAATCAAAATATTTTTTCTGAGATACATTGGGGATAACCTTGTTTCTTCTACCAAGTCTGTAGATGTATATTTGCTGATGTCTGTGAGAGTGACTATCAATTAATATAATGTGGAGCAGCTCAGGAGTCCTGCAATAAAAAAAATTACTCTATTCAAAAGCACAGAAGAAATATGTGAATGAAAGCAGCATTTGCAGATTTGTGTGTAAGGGACAGGCAGTCAAAGAACTGCATACTTTAGACAACAGAAGCATTGATTTCTGATGTCTAAAAGTGAATTTCACATATTCACAGAGAGGTGAATTCCTTCTATTACATGCAAGGAAAGAGAAGAGTCCACTCTCCTCTGAGTACTGATACAGATCAGGCTCCAGCACCCGAATACAACAGATGCCACATTCTCATGGCATGGTGTGAAAGACACACAAGGGGGTATGATTAACTTTGGTGCAGAAGACCTGCCCAAGCCTGTGCACCATGTAATCCCCAGCAGGGCAGCAGTGTCTGGTTTATTCAGTTGATAGCAAAGCTGAATGCAGAGAAAGGCTAGAGTACTTATTCAGAATTAAAAGCTATGTTGGCACCAGAGCTGGCAATATGGCTCAGAGTATTTAAGAAGATGAAGCTTAAACAGTCTGGCAAAAGACTCTGGTATTGCCATTCCTGGCCCTTTCTCTCCACTGGGCCATGCTACTCAACTTCTGTGTTCCCTATTGACAGTGAAAAAAGTCATTGTATTGCACTAGTTTTAATCTATTATGTTGACAGCCAGTGTTTTCCAGGGATCGTCTCTTCCCTTGGAGAGAGCCTGTCATGCCAGACACTCTTAGGAGGGCTCTTCTGCCTACCTTTTGATCTCAATACGTCTCAGAATTTTGGGGGCAAAGAAGTCTGCAGTACTGTGCACCACACTAAAGGCATTTCTCCTTTGGGAAATGGTAGTGTTTGCCCAAGTCAGTTTTCTTATTGCCATAGAATCATAGAATAGTTTAGGTTGGAAGGGACCTTTAAAGGTCATCTAGTCCAACCCCCTTGCAGTGAGCAGGGATATCTTCAACTAGAGCAGGTTACTCAAAGCCCCGTCCAACCTGACCTCGACTGTTTCCAGGGGTGGGGCATCTACCACCTCTCTTGGCAACCTGTTCCAGTGTTTCACCACCCTCATTGTAAAACATTTGTTCCTTATATCTTGTCTGAATCTACCCTCTTATAGTTTAAAACCAGTATCCCTGTCCTATCGCTACAGGACATGTAGCGATACTACTAAAATGTCCTAAATTTAGTACTACTAAAATGTCCTACTAAAATGTCTGTCCCCATCTTTCTTATAAGCCCCCTTTAAGTACTTACTGAAAGGCCGCAGTAAGGTCTCCCCAGAGCCTTCTCTTCTCTAGGCTGAATAATCCCAACTCTCTCATAGGAGAGGTGGTCCAACTCTCTGATCATTTTTGTGGGCCTCCTCTGGAACTGCTCGAGCAGGTCCACATCCTTCTTATGCTGGGGACTCCAGAGGTGGATGCAGTAGTCCAGGTGGGGTCTCAGGAGAGCAGAGTAGAGCGGCAGAATCGCCTCCCTCAACCTGCTGGCCATGCCTCTATTGATGCAGCCCAGGATACGGTTGGATTTCTGGGCTACAAGCGCACATTGCCAACTCATGTCCAGTTTTT
This sequence comes from Anarhynchus alexandrinus, assembly GCA_008711295.1. Lineage (NCBI taxonomy): Eukaryota > Metazoa > Chordata > Aves > Charadriiformes > Charadriidae > Anarhynchus > Anarhynchus alexandrinus. Next base: position 3,081,712 of record VUYV01000071.1, on the reverse strand, counting down.
CATCCACCAGTACCCCCAAGTCCTTCTTTTCAGGGCTGCTCTTAATCTCTTCATCCCTCAGCCTGTCTTGATACCAAGGGTTGCCCTGACTCAGGTGCGAGACTCTGCACTTCGCCAAGTTGAACCTCATGAGGTTCTCATGGGTCTACTTTTCAAGCTTGTCAAGGTCCCTCTGGATGGCATCCTGTCCCTCAGGCGTGTCCTGTCCCTCAGCTGAGTGGCACCACTTAGCTTGTTGTTGTCTGCAAACTTGCTGAGGGTGCACTCAATCCCACTATGTCGGTTGGTGAAGATATTCAATGGTACTGGTCCCAATACAGATCCCTGAGGGACACCACTTATCACTGATCTTCGTCTGGACATTGAGCTGTTGACCTCTACTCTCTGGTTGCCATCATCCAACCAGTTCCTCATCCACTGAATAGTCCACCCATCAAATCCACATCTCTCCAATTCAGAGAGTGGGATGTTGTGGGGGACTGTGTCAAAGTCCTTACGGAAGTCTGGATAGATGACGTCTGTAGCTCTTCCCTTTTCCACTGATATAGTCACTCCATCATAGAAGGCCACTAGGTTGGTCAGGCAGGACTTGCCCTTGGTGAAGCCATGTTGGCTGTCTTGAATCACCTCCCTGTCCTTCATGTGCCTTAACATAGCTTCTAGGAGGATCTGTTCCATGATCTTCCCAGGCACAGACGTGAGGCTAACAGGTCGGTAGTTCCCAGGGTCCTCCTTTCTACCCTTTTTAAAAATGGGTGCAGCGTTTCCCTTTTTCTCATCACTAGGGACTTTACCTGACAGCCATGACTTTTCAAATACCATGGAGAGTGGCTTGGCAACTACACCAGCCAATTTCCTCAGGACTCTGGGATGCATCTTGTAAGGTCCCAAAGACTTCTGTAATTTCAGGTTCCTTAGGTGGTCATGAACCTGATCTCTTACAGTGAAAGGGACTTAGCTCCCCCGGTTCCTGCCTTGCCATCCAAGGCATGCCTGACCTTACCTCCCCTAGTCCCAGTAGCAGCTGCAAGGTGTCTGCTTTCCTCTGAAAAGGCAAAGGCAACACTTCTCTCCAGAGATCAGAGGGAAAAAAATCCTGCGTAGATCCTTTTGCTCTTTCTCCTTTGCATGCTTAGTTTTTTTGCCTCCGAAGTGGACACAAGGAAGATTGTCAGGAACTAAGTCAAAACTAATACGGCACAACAGAACAAATGAAACCTCTTGTAAATTGTACCTTCCTTTGACTCCTTTTGTCTCAAAAGAAGGAAAACCATATGTGATTGGTTTCACTAGATCCACTGTCGTCTTCTTGGTCTTTATACTGCTTTGAGGAATATGGAGAGCAAACACTCAAGCATCACAAAGGTCAGGGTAATGAAGAGATGATTCTGAGTCACTTTTCCCCTTTTTAAGGCCTGTGTCTGGCAGTGTGGCCAGACTTAATGATCCAAACTGAAAGATCTTCTCTGTTAAATGCATTGGTTTTCCCCCACAGCAGTGTGTGTGCATAGGCACATGCCCACTCAACGTGCCACGGTAGCTGGTGTAAGAACAGAAGCATGAGGGAGGATTCATGAGCACTGTGAAATGAACATGGAAAGGGAGTGCCTGGTTTTTGAGTCAGTTTGAATAGGTGGGAGGAATTGGATTGGGTTGGCAGCGCTCTGGTTTTTTGGGGAAAATGTGACTTCCAGCGCAGATACCAGGTTTCTCTGTGTCTACATTAGGCTCTTGTTCCTGTATTAGATTATTGAAGAGGTAAGTGAAGGTTAGTTCCTTGACAGATTTATTGGACAAGCAATAAATAATACCTTATCCACTTTACAGCATCACCAATCCCATTTCCATGCACTTCTGATTTGATAAAGGCATCTGGGTTAATAAGAACACTGACTTCTAGAGAAGGGAGCACAGAGCCTCTGTCATGCTGGAATCCTTCTTTAGCCTATGGACTACAGCGTGTGTTTATTTTGGCTGGCTGTATATGGTATTTTTTGCTCACTGGAAAAGTTGACAATGTTTCAACCTCTGCACATTTTTTTCTTTATTTTTGTTAATCTTTTTACTTCCTCTCTCTTTCCTAGACTAGCAGAAATCATCTTAAATTCATCAGGAAAGGTGGTATATTCCTGGGGGGTGTTGCTATTGCTTTTTTCAGAGTTTACCCCTAGAATTATTCCTGTCAACCTCTGGAAGTTGGCTACATTTTGGCTAGATTTTGAAGTTCTTTGGTTTTCTATGTTTCTGTTTTTTGCAAACTATAACCCAGGTGCCTCCTGCACTAGACTCCCTTCTCGTTTGAATTTAACTAAATACAGAACAGATAACAGCAATCTGTTCCAAACAGAAATCGAATGCTGTCAGTAAAGAGAAGCAGTTTATTGCCAGTAGTTCAGCCTTTGTTGCAAGCAAGATATGTAGTTTGTGTCGTTCAGAATGGATAGACCCTTATACGCGTAAAATGGCCTCTTGTATCTGCACTATTTCAGCACTGCTGTTGTTAACACTAGTAAAGTAAAAGAGAGGTAAATACACAGGCTGAGATCTCTAATTCATTCTCTTCTTGAGACGTACCTTACTCGTTGGGAATGAAATCCTTCTTCATATGAAGAAGGGTGACAGAATCTCAGGTTTATTAAGGAGCAGAAGAGAACTGTATAAAGAATGACCTCTGTAATATAAAATTGTGAACGGATTTTCTAAATAACCTAGTTCCTGTTTGAGTAACTGAATGAACTGGCTGGAGTTGGAAATGGTGGAAACTGCTGCCTGTGTCACTTAAAAAGAAACAAAGCCAAAGCCTGGCCATTTCACTGAGGTGTGAAAGGAGCACCAGGCACTGACTTAAACACCAAAGCAGGATTTGTTGAATGTTTAACTGTTTGAAACCTGGACCCACATATTTTGTTTTTAACATGAAAAACAAGACTGGTAAATTGTTTAATAGTCTGCCTTTGATGACAGATTTGAAATGGTGTAAAATGGTGTAAAAATCAATCATAAGAAAACCTGGGATTGGGGAGGTAATTTTTCTTTTTAAATAAAAAGGTATCCTTTTGGCCTACAGAAGGCTTATTCCTTTTAGCCTCATACTTGAAGTTTTATCATGAAGTTTTATTGTCCTGTTATTCCAAGAATGAGAAACTGCTGAAGCCAGTGTAAAGGATGTAACAACATAGCCCACAAGAGGCCAGTATGTATTTAAATTTTGAACTACTCAAAGTCATATTTGTCCAGTGTACAGGGACCCAGGGATCTTCCTAGGAATGCAACAATCTACGAGACTTCATGTGAGCTGAGGAACACGGAAGGTTCAGTAATGGTCTTGAAAGCTCCTGTCTCTTTAGTAGGAATAATCGGGACCTTAGCAGCTGGAAAGAAAAAAAAAAAGTCTTTGCTGTGTGTACTTCAGTGGTACTGACAAGTGTTTTCTTGAGATCTGGTTTGTCTTGTAAATGTGTGCTGATTCTGTTAATAGCAGCCACAGTAAATACAACGTGATGGCCACACTAGATGTGATGAGTGAAGTTAATCTCTCTGCAGAGTACCCGTGGGCTGATTCATGGTATATCTGTGTTCCTAAGCACAGAGGGTTGTCTGCATTATCATTTTGTTTTCTTTCTTGCCCACAGTCAAAGTATGAGCAAGTTGAGTCATGGTGATGGGCAGTAACAGACAATGTCACATTCTTTCAAGTGCAACCTTTTGGGCTCTGGAAGTCAGTTCCAGTCTCATCAAGAAACAGGAAATCTTGTAATCTGATGAGGCTTCCAAAAGCTCATCGCTTACTATTCAAGGCAATTTTTTCTAACAGAGTGCTTGCTCTCCTGACTGAAGAATAACAAAAGGTAATAGCCCAGGAGTTTAGAAAAAAACTGTTTCTTACCAGCCATTTCTGCTCCTTAGCTGGCACAAGCTACTGGATTTTAACCTGTAACATTTTTGTGTTCTAAAAATCAGTGGCCAAGGATGAAAATTTTGATCAGGTAAAAGAAATACAAGTAGAGGGAATTTAATTTTTAAGGTGAAAGGAGGAACCGTTAAAATGGTGGGTTGGCTTTTAAACCATGTCACTGTGAGCTTTGTAGGATTTGAAAATCCAGATAAACCCAAAGGTATGCAGAGAGTTGTGCAGTGGAGTAGATGAGTAAAGCAGCATGCTGTATGCCTTCTCATTTTAGCACTTAGTGCTACTGGTGTGGATTTGCCCTATAACGGCTGAGGGCAAAATATGCTCTTTTCTAGGGTGTTTGGGATTATAGAGTAACATCTCGTCTCTTCCTAACCAACCCAAATCATTGCTGTGGTCAACACCAATGACCATTGGTATGCAAGAGTGAAAGGGTGAGAACAGAACAGTGAGAAAGGGTGATAAGAGGGGGCGGGGGGCGGGGAAACACCTTTGGGCAGACCACGCAAAAGCAAGAGTGATCTCTTTCTCTTGCCTTCTTGGTTTGTAGAAAAGATTTTTTAAATTGTATCTCTGAGAAAATTTCTGAGTAGAAGAGGAAAGACATAACAGGGTCTAGAGATGCATGATATCCCTGTATAATTTTAGAGGGTATATGGAAATATATGGTCTAGGATAGAGACTCTTCACTTGTCTTCTGTGCATAAGGAATCAGAGAACATTTCTCTCTCATACAGGCAGGCTGGAGACAAAGGCCAGATCAGCAAGGAGCCCAGGGTATATATATTCTGGTAAGGAAAAGGATCTTCTTGGGAGGATGCCCAAAACAGAGCACTTTTGGCATAGCTATAATTTCTGCTGGCAACAAAGCAAAGTCTCAAGGTCAAATGGTCTTAACATTGTCTTCCCTGCAGACTCTATCTTCTAGGTTGCAGTGCTTTATTATAGCTTTATCATTTGTGCCCCCAAATCCTGGAAAGGCTTGTGTTTTGAGTTGATTTCCTTCTGCCCCAAGATCTTTCAGCAGCACACAGCTGTGTCAGAGAATACCATTCCTTACTCTATCTGTCTTGCCAAGAAACACTTTTTAAAACTAGGGAGCTACAATTTCTATATGACTAGTACTTATCCCTCAAGGACTAGAATCGAATAGTCGTCCCTTTTCTCCAAACTGCCTTCCATACTGGGACCAGTCTTGGTACAGCTATAGGCAGCAGAGTCCCCACTGGAAACAGGCTATATGGTGACAAAATTTTTTCCCATAGTATGGTCACATGGCCTCCCTAGGTGACACACACCAAGCTGACAAAAGATGTGCTGCATCTGTGGAGTGGGGTTTGCCTTCTCCTGAGGGGGAAGTGCGTATTTTTGTTCTTCTCAAAGGCCAGCATACGGTCTACCTGCTATTGCAAGACTACAGGTATTGCCCCTGCATCAGCCATTGCCTTTGATTAGAAACATTTTGTCTGGCTTTGATTACCTTGGCTTAAAGCAACCTCCTTAATGGTTCTGTCTCAACACTGTAGTGAGGACAATGACACAGTTCCCAGCCGCATCCACTGAGAGCAGGGTGTGCACAGGCTCTTGTAGCATTCACATATCCCACTGTATGTGACACACTTAGGAGAGCTGAGGAGTCCTTAATTAAGGAAAAGTGCAATAAAATAGTCTCAGTGAATAAGCCAGAATAATCCAAGCTGGTAGTAGAGTTTCTGTTGATTTTCCTGGTGTAAAACTGAGACCTTTTGCTATTAACCACAGAAAAATATCTCAGTTCCAGTGGGGCATTTGTATGGAGGTGTTAGAAATTGGTATTCAGGGCCAACTCCGTACTGGTCAGTCTGGCTGGAAAAAAAAATACAGTTTTACCTGAACTGATGAACTAGTTATTGTAAAAACAAATTAAATGGGTTCATTCTGATGGAAAAATGCAGCTCTTTGGAGCCTCCTGAAATGAACAGCTGAAAGAAGGCGAATTTGTCTTAAACTATGGGCATTTGTCTGAACGTAGGGCATGAGCAGCAATCAGTAGCTTAGTACAGCTTGCGCAGAACAAAGTAAGTCCTAATGGGCCTTTTGATACATCCGGTTTTGGTACCTTTCTTAAATGACATCAAACATCAAAGCACCTTGCAGCACCCCTGTGAGCAAGGCTGCCCAATTTTTCCATTGCGTAGATGACAAGACAGGTACAGAGAGAGTAAATTACTTGCCCAAAATCCCACAGAAAGACAGGGAAGAAGTAAGGAATTGATCAGCAGTCTCCTATGGACAGCTAGCACTCTTGCTGCTGCACAAAACTTCCTCTCCCAAGTGTTTTAACTGACTGAGGCAATTCTCTGTGTAACTTTATGTTTCACAGCCTCTTGTTGTATCCACTCTTTCCCACTCCCAGTAAATAAATCCTCTCTGTTCTGCTTGATTAACATATTTTTTCCCCAACCTAAGAAGTTGTTTCTAGGAAGTCTTCTGCCTTATTGGAGTCTTTTAGCATGGTGACATGCTCCTTTGAGATCCTTGCTGGAGAAAGCATTCCTGAATTATGTGGAAGGACCTTGCCCACTGGCAACACCCGAGGGTGAGTAACAACAATTTCTGGTGACAGTTCTTTACCTAGTACATGCCAACAACTGACTGCATTTTCAGGTGCTCTTACGTATATTCACTCTCTCATGCAAGTAAATATGGTCTGTCATCTTCTACAACTGGAAGAGTGGTAAACAAAATCAGCTGCAAACTGCAGTTAGGTATGCCCATCCTCACTGTTTGTAGACATTTGTCATGAATCAGTCATAATCAGTAGGAAAGCTGCTGTTCATTTTAGCTGCTGGAAAACTGTCCTTACTGATTTAAATACAGCAGTTCTTGTTTATGCAAAACTCATGATTGAATGATTTGGCTGGGGCTAGAAGAATGTGACCTTTAATGCATAAGTAAATAAGCCTTTCCATAGTGTATAATCTCTCCCATATGACAGATCTGTGACTGTCTAAAGTGACAAAAAGATCATGAGAGTCCTTATTATATATCACCAAAAAAATCACAAATCATTCCTGTCAGTGTGCACAGCACTGCTACTGAACAAATTTCATTCCCAGAGTGGTATCTGTGATGGATGTAAAGTTGTAATATGTACAGTAAGTAAAGTAAAGCAATGTTAATCTAGTCTCCTCTATAAAGCAGACAGAAAAAGCAACCATACATTTAAAATAAACCCAAACAGGTAACAGGCCCCTGTTCCATTTCACTCATTCATTAATTCCAGTGTTTCTTCTTGGATTTCAGAAGACAAAGCAATATTCTGAGCTAAAGTTAAAAGCAAACCAAAGCCTAATGCAACATGGAAAAGAGAGAGTGGGTACCAATAGAAGAAGGATCCAGAATGCGTTTGACAGTATTTTTAAGAAGTATGTATGAAGGTAACACACCTTTTTTTCTCACCATTAGCTCATTTATTTTTTTTTATTATTTCCACAATGAGAACTGTAAAGAAGAAAAACTTACGCACTATGGTATTCCTCAGCAGCAATAAAAATATCCCTGTTTTCTGTCAGCCTACTGCAGTCCTGCTGCTTTCCAATACTGTTGAGTGTTTATAGGACAGCATTTCTGATCAACAGAAAAAGCATCAGGGCAGGAACCATTATTTTTGTTACTCGGTTTTGTGTTTATCATAGTGAGGCCCTAATGCCTCTTGTATGCCATTCAGACAAAACCAACACTAAATCTTAATAATTCATAACATTCAAGACATGACCCAGTTCAGCTGTTTTTAATTAGTGATGTCCCATGGCTACAAAAGTTCTGCCCTTCGTCTGTTCCTTTCCTGACTTTCCTTGCTCTGTCCCTTTCTCTCCTCTCTCCTTAATTCTTAGTTCACTCTAATTCACCTCTTCTGTCAGGCAGTCCTTTGTTTACAAATCTGCCAGCCAGGGCAGGTCAAATTTTTTTTTCTTTTGCTACAGTACTCCACAGTCCAACAGCTTCCATCCACCCTCTGTATTGCTTATGCAGTTCAGGGGTGATAATCACTTTCAATGCAGAGCACCAGAATAAAAGGATGTCTCTGAGAAGTAATGTGGGTTCATTTTGCTGCCTGAGGCCAAAAATGGACCTGATCCAAAATCACTGTCAGTGGAATACTTCTGTCTGTTTTGGGGACTTTGGGAAGGCTGTGAGGGATCTTTAGGGAGGAGGCAGCATTTGATTTGGCCTCAAAACTTCTGCCTTCAGAGATTCTGGATTTTCAACAGGTCAATTCTGTTAATGATTAAAAAAATACTGATTTAAACACAAATAAAAAGGAATTCACTAATACATTTGCCATATCTGCTCACCACCACCCCAATTTATGTGGAGCTTTTGCATATTGCTTTCTCTGTTTTTTTCTTCTTTCCAGTCTGAATGCTTCTCCTGAGATGATACAGATAACTGCAAGTGTGTAGTGTCCAATACCCACACTGATGCCATCTACACAGTATCCTTGATCATGACTGAAGGTAAGCTCTGCACGTCTCGCTTGATTAGTGACTAGACCAGTTACTAACAACTAGGCTTGGAAGAATTTTTAAGTTAGACAAAATGGAGAGTCTTTGCAGGGCAGATTTGCTGCAAGGAGAGCAGGGTGAAGCAGGATGATAGAACCTATCCCCAGCTGATTTTAAACTGAGGACTGTGTGTCTTGCCCTCTGTGTCCACTGCACAAAAATAACATGTTTTCAAAGGTGCAAGCATTGTGCTTATTATGGGGAAGAGCCTTTGTGTTCCCTGTATTCCCAGAGAAAAAAATGATGTGATACATATGGGTATGAAATATATGCTGTGGATCACCAATATGAATGGGAAAGACCTAGGCATCTACAGTCTCCTCATGGCTGAAAATAAACTCTCTGTTATGCTGAGAGTGACAGGTAGTCTTTGTTCTCTTATACATGAGGTTCTGTGTACAATGTCAACATCTGCAGACAAAAATTTAAGGGTCAAAATTGGTGGGCCTAACTAACCTACTTTCTTTTCTTATATGTCTTTGCAACATTCATGTTTCACTTGTCTTTTTAGGCTCAAACAGAAGTCTGACATTGTACAAGTCATAAACCAACCCACAATTACCAGAGCACCCATGTGAAAGCACCTTTCATGAGACAGCAGATTTCAGTTTGAAGCCTAGTTATTACACATAATAAGCCAAATTCTCCACTGACCGTCAGTGTGGCAGGGGTGTGAGTCACTACTGAATTTGGACCAGTTTTAGTGGAAAAGATGGGAATGACAAAATGCACCTTGGCACTGTCCTTTAAGTGGAAGTGAACTATCCTCAAACAGTGTTACAGGACTTGGGAGTGAGTGCATGGGCCTGGGCATAATGACAACAATCTTTTTTCATCTGCATATGCCTCCTACAACCAGCCAAATGTGTGCCTGTTGTTTGAAAAAAACCCAACCACATTATATACAGCAAACTTGCTTTAAATCGATGGTAAGTAAAAGTGATGCTGCCCACCTGCCTTACCTTTTATTGCAGTGAGACCATCTCTTAAAGATATGCTTTGCCGTAAGTACCATTCTTTAAGTATAATACAGCAGGGCTTGGGCACAAACTATTTGGTAGTGTGGTAGATTACCTTACTTAAGTCAAATAGTGACCCTGTGCCAGGCACTGCAGCACTCTTGACAGATAATGCAGGAAGATGTCAGTCCCCCTTCAGCTTGCCAAATGGTTCTAGGTGTGCTTTTAGATGTCATCTGCCGCTGCCTGAAGCCATTTACTTTACAATGACCTGCAGTAAAGGAGAGGAAAAAAAGCAGAGCTGAGACAGAAGAACTGAACAGAAAAGCAGTGTGTCTGTTGGTAATCAGCTTTGTAGGATTACATGCAACTTTTACTGAACACTGTGAACTGTAGTTAGCTTAATTTCCACTGAAGTTGAAGGAATGAATTAATCTTTCTGCTACCACTCAAGAAAGAAATCAAAATGACTTCACTGAAGTCTAGCTATTTAGTGTAGGAAATCTGAGATCAGGAACTAAATGTAACAGTATGAATATTGTATCTTTTTGGTGTTTTAACAGGTGAACCCCTAACTCCTGACAGCAGTGAAACCACGGAAAGTGACTGAAAGACAGCAGTGCTTGAAATCTGTCTTCCACAGAAAGTGCAAAACTCCACCTAGAAATTCAATGGGAAAGAGTTGAAGTGGAATGATAAGTATGAAATCATCATATCTGATGATTGATTGGCCCACGCTATGAAAATTAAGGGTGATCTGTCCTGTGACTTGAAAGAACTCCATGTTGAGACTGGAGGTCTAGTGCAGAGCACACCACTCTTCATTGATCATAAGTCATGCAAAGTAAGCATCTTTGGGTAGTGGGTGGATCAAACCCAAGATAGCAGCGTTTGAACTGCAAAATCCATAAAGCTGAAACATAAAGCCCCAGAGCTTGGGCTGAAAAAATTGGAAGCCACAGTCTCATAAAGCTAGTTTGTGGACAAGCAACCAAGACCTCATTTTCACAGTGGAAGTAAAGTTCCAAGCCTAGAATCTCTCCTGCACAGGAACCCATGTTATATCCTATAAAGGCAAAGCCACCTGTTTTTATTAATAAGGTGATTGCTGGTACGTGCCATTCTTTCTTGCCAACCCCTTCCCCAATTCCGTTCGTCAGCAATCTCAAGAACACCCAAGTAAAAAAGAAGGGAAGAGCCTGTCTGGAGTGTGTGCTGACTTTTGAAGATGTCACCGTGAAGGGAATGTAGAATGGACGAGCAGTTGAGAGGTCTCCTCAGTACATCATGAAGCACGAAGGGAAGAGAGTAGGGCTTATCATTAATGCTGCTAAGCTGAGTGACTCAGGAGGTTGCACAGCAAGCATAGGCTATGCAAGACAGTGACCCTAATGAGCAGTACAGCAGTGCCAGTGTAACTGTGGAAGGTAAGTGTGAATGGCTCAAGAGAGGAAGCAGAGAAGGAATAATAGTCTTTACACTGTTCTTCAGTGAAGTCTGCAGAGGAGCAGTGCTGCTTTGCTATAACAGCTAGGAAACTAATGTGAGATAACACTGCTGTGCAGTCTGTTTATTGTTAAACATGGAATAAGCCATTAGTCTGTGCCCCCCTCTTGGTAGCATGCAGATAATAATTAAGGACTTCCCTTTGCTGTACAAAGCAATAGAAGAGTAAAGTAGTAACTCTTCCATTTAAGTCCTTGCACATGTCACCTAAACCAACCTAGTGAAGTGTACCATGTTTTTTATTTTAATCAGGGTTGTCCTAATGAATTCTTATCCTGATTCTTTAAAGCCACCCATGGAACCTTTGACTGCAGTCTGCTGAGGACCAGCAGCAGAACATGAGGCTGGTAAATATTTAATATCACTTTTATTTTGTGAATTAATTTTGCGGTAGCATTATTGATGCTGTAAACTTAAGTCTATAGAAAGACACAAGGCTGTTAAGAGCAGGAAAAAAGTTGGAAAGCTTAGCTTCATGCTGTCAGCATAGGCTGGAGGAGAATTTCAAAGTTAGGAACAGCCTTTCTTCATCCCCCTTGCTTCCCATGATGTCCAATTCACTAAACCACTGACGTCCTGAGGGCCTGTCCATTTTGTTATGAGGTCTCCCTGCCATTAAATACCTCCTTGGTGTTGGAAGTGCTCAGTCAACAATTATTCTGCAGTTTTTCTGTTCACATGCTTCCACTGGGACTTGTTCCAGAGACATTTGTAACCATGAAGAGTGTGTGTGTGACATTCATGTTCTAATGGGGGATCCTGACGAAATCTGTGTTGTCCTGAATGACGCAAAGGTGGAGGCAATATGGCTCAATGATGGCAAATAGGTAAAATGCCTATGGTATTGTCAGTATAATGAAAGGCTGCAAAACCCTAGTGGTAAGTTTTCTCCAAATAGCTACTGTAGGGCTTGGCCCAGTTTTGATAAAGGGCTTTTGACTAAGGACAAACGGATGGACAGATCAGAAAAGAATGGATCTAACCTTTCCCAGTCTACTATAGCCTCAGTCTTACTGAGTTTTGGCTTTGAATCTTGGCTTTTTCAAAGTTTTCTTTCCCAGTCTCCTGTAAAGATGCTTTTACATTTTCTCACCCATTTTCTCAGCCTGTAGACTTGCATTCTTTCCTACAAGGTTGGCTTTTCACCACCCACCCTTCTGCCTCTCCCAGGCTCTGATTTTCAGAGTAATCAGTAAATGTATACTTTGCATGCAAATGCTCACCCTTTGTTACATCCCATGTGGCTCATCTATGCAGATGCACAGATCACTCTGTCCACATAACACTGAATTTGTTTTGTCCATAGATCACAGAGCATTTTACCAGAGTAGGAGCAAGGAATCCTGACCGCTTAGTCATCTTAGAGCAGGAAACTCTGATCAGAGGATTCAGGGACAGGGTTGGAGATGGTGTTTGTCGCAATGTGGGTTGTTTCCTGCCTCAATCTTCTTGTCAGATTACTGACATGAAAAGGATCTGGATAGTGAAGCGGGAATCCATCCACAAACCTGTCATTGACAGAATGGGAGAGGAGCCTGAAGGGAGGTAGACATTCAGAGCCAAGGAGGCTGAGAGCAGAGCAACAATTGCTGTTGGAGGTAGCCACCCCATCTACTTACTGCTCTTTACTAGGTGTACACAAACACTTGCAGAATCAGTGCTTCACCAGGTCTCCTTACCTGGGCCTGTACCATTTTACAGGCTTATCTGTGTGCTTGAGCAAAACCTCTTCTTTCTGCTTCTTTGTTCCCCGAGGGGAGAAAATTGAACAGTCGTACTGGTTGATTATAACTGACTAAGAATAGGTTTCTGTGTTTATAAATCAGTGATCAAGAATTTTGGCCTGAGCCTTTACTTCAAACACTGTTGTCATGAGCAACAAGAAAAACACCTTTTCTGAAATTATATATAGAAATATATAAATATGAGTATTACTCAGCTCTTGGCAGCCAGATGGCGCCAGATGGACTTGCAGACTCGTCTGCAGCACGGAAATAAGCCTCTTTCTGTCTGCTGAATCTATCCACTTTGCTTTGATACCGCCACACGGAGAGTGGGACAAACGCAGCTGTAAGGATGCTGTAGCTGCAGCACCGAATATTTATCATACCTGCGTTGCAGTAAAAACTTTGGTATAGGGAGCTCTGGTTTTCCTGCATTCAAAAAAATTTTTGAATGACTTTTTATGACTTTCAGCACAAGATTGTAATTTCTAAACATACATGTTGTGTGACAAAAATAAAAGGAAAAACAGCAAATATGTTTAGGAACCTGGTTATTTTTCTTTATTGTGTGCAGGACATCCTTATCATTTTCCCATATTACTCTGTAACAAATGAGGGATCATTTTCTTTGCAAGCAGTACCTAACTTTGATTCTACTGTCTTTATCATGATCATAGAGATCCCAGTGTGGCCTTAGGGAAGAACAGCATAAAGGGCTTCTTCTTGTGCCTTGCAAAACTTAGAAACTGCCTGGAATCAAATCTCCAGGCCCTTGGAAAGTGATGAGCTTTGGGGCTTGCTGTTTCCCAGAGGTCCCTCTTTTTCTGCTGAGCTGAACAACTAAAGGAGGTCAGCCGGCTCCCTGTACAAGAAACAGAACTAAATTAACTGAATCAAAACATGCTGAAGATTTTGAGTGTCCCTGAAGACTTACACAAAATACAGGATTCTTATATTAAAAACATGAAGGAGTGTATGAAGCTTTGGACCACCTTTTCCAGGAACTCGCAGACACAGGGAAGATGTCAAGGTATATTTGCAGCTGCAGCTTTCAGATGTCTCTGTTCTTTCCAGATTCTCCTGTTATTGAAGAATCTGTCCTCGAGCTTTTTGCTGCACACAAGGTTACTGTGAAGACTAAGCATACAGCAAGCATCAAGGTGCCTTTCAAGGCAAAGCCAATGCCCAAAGTCACACGGTTCAAAGATGGTATTGAGGTGACAGAGGAAGAGAAAGTGGTGATGGACAAAGCCAGTGACTGCGTTACTCACAATCAAAACCTGTGTGAGAGAAGACAGTGGAGCCATTATGCTGAATCTGAAAAATGACTGTGGATCAGCTTCTGGCAATCCTTACCTCAACTTTGTTAGTAGATCCCAAATGAATCATTTTATAGCAGGACAATCACTGGTAGATACTGTTACAGACGCTGTAATTCAGACTTTCTTTTTAAAAATCTTGCAGTGGGGCAGACTTTCTGAGTTATCAAATAAAGTGATTCAAGACAATTTAGTTTTGCTGTAATCTACACTGATTTACACCGTGACAGTATATGACCCTCTAAATAACAGCCCTCCATGTCACTCTGGTCAGCTGCTCACACTGCAGACAAATTAAACCCCCCACAGGGGAAAGCAGAATTCCTGTAACACATGGGGAAAATGCAAAATGAGATGGAAAGCACCCAAAGGCAATGGAGGAAAGCAGGTGACTCACTTCATCATCAAGAGGAGGATGGCTGGAAAAGAAATCGTGGATCAAAGTAGGGCTGCTGGAGAGCAACTAGACCACATTTGCTACAGAGAAGGTGGAGGAAGGGAAAGCCTACTAATTCAGAATATGTGCCATCAACTCTGAGAGCCTCATCAAGCCCATGGAAACAGGAGAAATTTTTGCTGGAGAGCCTATTAGCCAGCTGTTTTTAACATGGTTTCACAGTCCTGCTTCCCATCATGTTTGTCTTCTTCCTCTTTGCCAGTCCGCAAAAGAACACTGTCCCCTGTGCTTCAGGGGACAAATTCCAAGGACAGAGCTTAGAAGCTGCTTTGTGCTTAGGCTGATAGCCAGGATCAAACAAATACCCAGGTCCTTTCACTGCAAGTGTTTGTGGACTCAGAAACCCCTCGACATGGACTGGCCACAAGAGAGGACTGACTGACACACTGTTCCAGTGTCAGTTACGTAAGGTTAGTGGGATACAGCAGAAATGAAAAGTGGCTTTCTCTGGAAAATATTGTGGGGGAGGAGGGAAGATAGTTTAAAAGGGAATGCTTAAAAACATTTTGTTTTGCAGCCAAAAAAGAAAATATGTCAGCCAAAAACTAACTTGGTTAGAAAACACTGTTGAACTATCTTCTGGGAGTTATAGTTTGGGTACCTCCTGTTCCCATTTTTCCTTTATGGACTGGGATCCCCAGTGAAAGGGGATTTGCAGTCCCCTTTCCCCAAGGCCAGAGTGTATCACAGAAGATGCAGTGCAAACAGCGAGTCTGGCCTATTGAAACATTTCAGAGAAAAAATTACCAAATTGAAGTAAATATATTGGTTCTCACCTAAAACTTCACATTTTTGTCCAAACTTCCTATGGATTAGGGAAGGCATTCCTGAGCCGCTCCGTAATGGATTGCAGAAAGAGCTGGTTTTCGGAATAAGTGCAAGAATTGAAATGTTTCAACATTTGAAATGACAAAGGGAAGTAGATGGCAAAGAAAAAGTCTTTAGAAAAAGGTTTGTGGGCATGAATAAACCTTAAGATACAAGTTACCCTCCTTGACTTCTTGCTGTACGTACATGCATATATATTTATACACACACACATAACACATACAGACAACCTGGAGTCAATGAATTCTGACTGTACTGTGCTAATTAGATTTTCTTGTGTGTAGAGCCTTCGAGACAGGTGTCTCAGCCTCAAGTTGTAGATGTCAGGAAAGAAGATGTCCCCATCACCTGGAACTTCCCAGCCCTGGATGGAGGCTCTCCAGTGCAAGGTTACATCATAAAAAAAAGGAAGAAAGGCAGCGATCTTTGTGTTCCAGTCACCAAGGAGCCAGTCCAAGGTCAGACCAAGATTATTATCTGTTTTATGTAGGCAGAAGGAAAGTTAGATAAGCTTTGAATGCAAAGCTGAGTATTGATTAATCAAGGAAAATATCATCATGGCATCTAGCAAGTTACACATTTTGACATATGCTGTTCAAAGTGAGATTTTTCAGCCCTCAAATAGAAATCACTTGATACCCATGAGCAATGATGAGGGAGCAGAACACTTAGCACCTCTGAAAGTCACACTTATGGATTTGGGTGCCTAATTTCAAACACCTATATTTTACATTTCTCCCTACCTAAATTTGACTGGTTTTCCCTGACTTGGACCAGAACTGAATTAAACAAGTGACTGATTTTGTTGTATCCATCAGATAGCAACCATATGATCCATGCTTAGCACAGCTTGTGTAACACATGGGAGTGTTCCTATCAACAGCAGCAGCTGACTAACGAGACTTTTGCTTTTCCTTTTCTGTTAATATTTTGGTTCTTTCTTGGATTCTTTCCTCTGTCTCATTCAAAATGTTGGACTTTCATATTAAGTTAAAATCAATCACGCTATCCAAAAATATCCTTCTTAAAGCATCATTATTACTCATGGTAAAGAATGGAAACACTTTTTAAGGCAAATTACTCAGTTTTTTTTCAAAACTGAATGGAAGTTTAACCTTGCTTGAAGGCTAGGTTGTGAAAGGCTTGGCCACTCTGTTGAGTTTGTTACCTCATGGGCAATCCCACTGAAGTCAGTGGAGCAAGACATGAAATTATTTTTCCTCAGCATATATGATTATACCAGGCTATAGGCCATAATCTAGTGAAAAGCAAATTATGCATTTTGCCTCTTATTATATGCATCAAAATTCCATCTCCTCCTTAGGGAGAGAGAGATTTAAATGGAGCAGACCACTGGAGAAGTGAAGGTTAAACCTAGTTAAGGGGTTCCCTGAACCCCTGAAATTTTTATTGTTCTCCAGCAGTTTGTGAGCTGAAATGTCTTCTTGGTTTATCTCAATCCAAAAGCAATTAAAAAAAAAGAAAACAGTAAGCACCTGAGAACATTTTTATGGGTGATTAGAGAGTTGTGTAATTGCAACATGTATGTCTCTAGATACCAGATTCAAAGTGGATGGTTTTCTGGAGGATACAGAATGAGTTCCATGTGATAGCTGTGAACCATGCAGGCCCTGGACTTCTCAGCATGCCCTCAACCTCTCATTGCAAAGAATCCCATCAGTATGTTTCTTCCACTGTTTAATGTCTAGTTTTGCTAAACATGTATGTGATCACATCTATGCATTTATGACTGAAGTCTGAGGGACTGTGGCAAATTCCAGGCTGGCTCAGTGTAATGGACTTCATTGTGTTTACAGCTTAACTAAAGATTAAGGAAGGCCTTAATACTGTTGGCTATAAATGTAATTGTATTGTAAGTGCTTGAAAGTATGATATTATTCACTTAAAATGTGTAAGTATTAAGATAAGGACATAGTAAGAGATTCCCACCTGGGAGGAATTGAGTATATGGAAACAGCAGAGATCAACATGATAAAGGTGCTCTAAGGTGTAGATACCTTTAGTGCTTAATGTTCATGTATAGGTATGACAAACAAAATAATTTCTCATACATGTTACTATGCTCCTTTCATCAGTCCCCCATCAACCCTTTTAAAAGAAGAGAAAGCTCTTGCAGAATTCATGGAAGTTGCTTACATTTTTTTTATTTTAATACTGGATTTTTACTAGTGAAGAATCTGTGCCTAATTCTGGACTGATCAAAATCACAGACAAACTCCAGAGGGTTACAGTAGCCTCAGAAATGCTGAAATCGGCAGATTTTATTTTGTGCCAGTTCTAGAGAATTCTTATTCTATATGACCATATAACTAAAGCATTTTAAAAACAAAAGGCTGTCAGAGGCCATCAATAAATAGCTTAAACTATTGATGGAATTTTGTAATAGATACAGGAGTGGGTCTTAGTAGGTGCACATAATTTAGAAAAAAAACCTGGCCAAGTGTAGAAGCCAGTATAGTTAAAAAACAAGAGAATTCTATGTAGTAGACAAGAGCCTTGAGGTTAAATAGTTACTCAGATGGGAAAGCATTCAGGTTCCTTTACATCAGAAGACAACACAAAAACAATTTAAAGCCTGAAGCTATGATTCTTCTCCTATTTGAAGGCTTGCATTATTTCACATTAGGACTAGGAGAATATGTGCTGTCCATATGTACCATATTCCTGATGACCCTGTGTGCTCATGTGAGTGTTCTGTATAAAAGCCATTAGCATTAAGTTTGTCAGGGCATGCTGCACGGGTTGACTTTTTTGGGGTTGGGGACGGCAGGGGGAGGTCATTGCATTTTAGCTGATACTTTCATTTCATTAAAAACATACAGATATTTTTTAATGTCCCATCTTTTGCTCTTCTTACATATTATGGAGATCTAAGTGGACTGCTGCAAGGTGGTCTAAAGAGCAAAAAGCAAGATCTGTTTTTTCAAAAATGACTATTAATTAGAGGTACTGTAATCTTTGGCAACTGAACTTGAAGAACATTATCAGGATCTTGCAAGCCAGTAAGCAAATTCACTAATCCAAGCAGTCCAGATAGCATCTGTCCACTCTACACAGGACTGCAAGAGGGATTTATCAAACAAGAAGAGACACCAGGCACTCAAAGCCATACATGACTGATTATAGGAAATGTACTGCAGAGCTCACCAGTTAGCTAGGAAGAGACAGAAGCAAATCTTTAATGCTAGACACCTCTCCCAGATACATGTGGAGAATGAGTGGTGGACAGTGTTCAAAGAAGGTGCCCTTTCCAAGCTGAATTCAGATGGTCTCATGTCACATGTGAGGATTTTCTTTAAATGGCCAACCTGGGAACAGGGTCTACATGTATGCACCGTTTTAGGAACTGCATTGTTTTGTTGGACAGAATTTGCTCTGTGTTTATTAAAGCTCCTTTTATCCTAAAATCTTGCAGGTTTGGCATCTTGAAATGGGAGCAGCTCTGCATTCACATGTGCAAGCATAGGCCTGCTGGTACAGTAGTGTGTCACAGCTCTCCTGCTATCACAGAACCTCCAGGACTGCTGCAGGTGGCAGATTTTTCCAACTGCAGCATTTCCTTAGCCTGGCAGGAGCCAGACCAGGAAGATGTGCTGTCAGGATACGTACTAGAGATGTGAGCTGAGGACACCAAGAAATGGACAAAATGCACCAAGATCCCTATCTCTAGTACCACTTACACTGTGGGAGGCTTGCAGGAGAAACAAATACTACCTCTGAACCTGAGCTGTGAATGAAGCTGGTATGGGAAAAGCAGTGGAGTTACAGGAAGGAATTCTAGCAGTCCCACCTTCAGGTAAGACCTGCAGTATCCATCCAGCTGGAACTCCCATCTATCATCTGTTACTCTCTTCTGTTTTTAAAATATACCTCATTTTGTAAAGGGTTACCAAATTAATCTTGCACATTTAGCATCACAGCTCTGCTTCTTTTTGCTGAGTTTTCAGAGGTGCTGAGAAAAGACGGACAACAGCACAAGCTGTGCAGTCCTTGAGTCAAATTAAAATAATTCTGCCATTCTTCTTGCTGAACTGTCCCCTGAATGAGTATGTCAGGTATAATGGCAGTTGTTTCTTCCACCATCTGACCTCTCACATCAAATTGCACATGTAATTACAGAGGTCACCGTTGGAAGATTCTCTGATTCCTGTTGTGGATACTGTAGTCTGAGTAAGGGTTAGGAGGGTAGGTACTATGGCAAATAAACCATCATGTTGAAATGCCCGTTTGTTGTAAATATGGTGGTACTGAGACAGGTTTATAATTCTTCCAGGCGCTCGTTTGAATGGCATGAACAGTCAGGTGCCAGCGGGCTAAAGTTGAAATAATATTATCAGAGGTCATGCTCCAAAGACACTAATTATGTTTTGAGAATGGAAGTATCATGACCTGCCATGAAATCCCTAGATAGCTTACTATTTGAGGTAGCAAAGTATTTAAATCTTTATTGGTTAGGACTTACGATTGCTTAATTATTAATTAGGAAATTCAGACTCTTTATGTCTAAGATACTCCCAGGTAAAAAAGCATGGTGCTGACTGCCATCAGTAGCAGTAACACTAGCAAGAAAAGGTGCATGATTAGAGTGATTAGACGCATGAAGAGTCACGTTATATAGCACTGATTCCTATAGAGTAGAGGGACATTCAGGCTTGACTGAGGAAGTCTCAGAAGACAACATCCAGGTGACCAATACAATAAATGGTTGTTTCACTTTGGAACTACCCAATTAGTCTGTGCAGCACAGCTTTGTGACCACATCTCCAAATAGAGAAACCTCCAAAAATCTCAGAGAGACTGCAGGCTCCAGACAAACTTCTTTGGTGTTAAATAGCAACCTGCAGTACCATACTGAAGAGTACGAGAAGTCCTATAAGAAACAGACAATATACAAAATCGGTTGTGGCAGAAGGTGGACAGTACAATCATCTAATGAGGCATTAAAGTTGCCTCTTCTTTTTCTTTGTTCTCATTCACGTTTTACATGAACTATTTTTAAATGTTCCTGTTCCACCTTCCTCACCTGAATAGATGCTTACCTTTTCCTGAATTAGATGCTCATCACTAAGCTGTTGAATGCTGAGGCATTAATGTTTCTTTTGTGGTGGTACAAGTATTAGGAAAAGAGCTGGCAACATTGCAACCTGCACACTAGCTGTCTTCTGCTGAAACAGTTTGGAGGTTTCTTCTTCCAGTCTCAGTCATTCACTTCTCCAGGCACCACTCAAGAGACTGAAGAATGGCTTTATTATTCTGTACAATCTCTCACTCTTAATTTTTAATTTTCTCTCTCTCTGTTTTTCTTTTAGCCCTCCCATAGATTTGATCTGACTGTGAGACTGAAGAGCCACATGGTGGTTTGTGCTGGGACAGCACCATGCATTCATACATCTTTCCCTGTCACAGGAGAAATCCTGCAATTAGAGCTTTCTTGGACATCTGGTGAAATGCAGCTGCAGGGCAATGGAGGCTGTAGTTGTCCTTTGGCCTTTATCATATGAACTGTCACTTTGGTTTAAAAGAAGTTGACTATTGGAGAAAACTCATGCGGTGCTTCAGGTTCATGAAGTCCTGCATAACAGCTCACTATTTTTATGGTTAGTCTTTTTATAAGCCTCCCTCTGGTGGCTAGGGTAGAGGGACGTCTGCACGCGCAAGTTTGTCAGCTGCACAATCCAGCCGTCTGCAGCTGGAGCAACAGTGTTCAGCAAACCATAAAACATTGGGGAAACTCTCTGATTCATCACGAGAAGCAGAATTTTTCAAGCATGCAACTACAGTTCACACTAACTGAAGTGAAATCATTCTTGATTAAACCTTGAGTGACCCAGGGGAGTGAACAGGTTGTAAAGACAACGCTTGAGGTCCCAACACTGTCCTTTCTGAGGTACAATTTCTATTAACATGGATGTTAAACTCATTTCTGTAGAGGCTAAGGGCAACTTCTGTGCTTTCCTTTTTTTTAAGACTAGACTTCTGCACAAACTGAGGCTCTACAGTACCTTGCAGAATCAGCCCCAGCCTAAGAATGTGTCTCTCAGTCTAAATTGTACAAGTTTATCTGTATCACACCAGCTGTTTTCCCTCAGCTTTCAAGATGATCAAACTAATGAACGTAGCATAAGGTTTATGTGGCATCTCCCAAGCCAAGCAAGTTCTGTGCACTTTGCTGAGGATAAAGCCTGCCATTGCCTTTACAGCTTGTAGAAATCTCTGGGATTACTGTCCTTGAAATATTTTTCTATCAGGCTGATCATGTACAAGTGGCTCCTGTAGACACAGATATCCCTTCTGTGCTCAAATATGTGGTTTGTTTCTGTTGCCACCCAGGTCAGGAAGCAGAACAGTATAGCTGCACGTTTGTCTTGGCCAGGGGTCCCCACCAACACCAGTGACATGGCAAAAAGAAGGCATATCAACAAGAGGGAGGGCAAGAACCATTATCCACAGCACCAGGTGATTTGTTTCTGACCTGTACCAGATCATCCTCAAAAATAGTTATGGAGAAGCCCTTTACAACATTCAAATGCAATTTGCAGGGACAGTAGAGAGCAAACTTGAGCATCTCAGTCACCTTTGGGTATCAACAGGGAGTATTCCTCTGCTGATGGAAATTTCACACAATTTCTGCATCAATACTAGAATTGGGAAGGTTGGGTTTTTTTCTTGAAAAAAGACAAACGATCCAAATCATACATACCCCTTATCCAAAAAATGCCACAGGAGTGATCCAAACTGTTATGTTTCCACTCAAGGGGCAAAAGACTCCCAGGTCAGAAAGGATTTTCCTACCTCTTGTCACTGTGTTTCCCAAGTCACACCTTTGTGCAAGCTCAGAGCCAGTTAGCTGAGCCAAGCAGGGGAGCAGCACGGTTCAGAGCTGAGGGATAAAGAAGGTACTGCTGGGGCGTTGCTCACTCCATCCAATGTGAAGGGAAAGGGTGAAGCAGTTACTGCTCCAGACATCCCCAAATGCTGCCTTGTTTTTCATGCCATTATTTGAGCAGGCAAATCCCTATAACAGCACTAACACAACAGTCTGGTGACATCATTTCCATTGCAAGTGGGTCTATGACAGCCAAGTGGAGGCAGGCTGGCTTGCTCCTTAGAGAGATTCCTATTGCTATAATGATCTGCTGGGGGTTAGGGCCCTTTGCAGTGTATGTTGTACTTGTCATCTCTTCAGAGAGTGCTGTTTGAAACTAACAGCAGAAAACTGTTTTTTCAACAGAAGGGAATTACACGCACAGGGCAAATTGGTTCTCAGGTTCCTCGGGGCAGAAAAAAATCAAGGAAAGAAGTACTTTCCTAGACACACAGGGACTTTAGAAGGGAGGAGCTGAAGTGAAAAATTTTGCCCCAGTAAAGGACAGAGGGAGGGTCCCAAACAATACTTAAATGTGCTCATTAATTCTTAGATTTTCCCTGATGACCCGCTAATCTGCAGCTGGTTGAGGAAGTCCCAAACACCGTGACCCTAAATCACAGCTCAAATATAGCAGACAACTAGCAGACTTATTATGGTGTCCTGAAATGTGATGTCAGTACCGCCACATAGTTCAGAGCCACAGAGTAGGTCTACAGCAATAAGTACACTGTCACAGGCCTGCTCCCAGGGAGAAAATACTTCTGAGTCATTGCCTGCAATGACCCTGGGGACACTGACCCTCTGGATTCTCTGGAGCAGTACATCTCCAAAGACAGAGGTAAGCATAAAAACTCGTGATGGTGCTGGAGTGCTCTGGTACACAAAACTGTGGACTAAGCTTAGACTCCCTCTGAGGCCTTGGGTATATCACTAACCTATTTGGCACCTCAGGTCCCCACCTGGGGAATAGACACAAGAATAGCTTCTGTCCTACCCCATTCCTTTGATGGCAATCTCTTCAGGACCAGGCTTCCTTTTAGTGCATATATGTGTAGCACATTACATAGCAGTTCATACAGATGCTGTTTAAATTAAAATTCAAGACAGTAGGGGCCATCCATGTGCAGGGAGGGTGATATTATCATGTCTTGACACAACAAAAGATTGGTGTTACAAGTCATTTGTCTTGTAGCATATTTCCAGTCTGACTGGGATTTGTTTCCTAAGTGAAAAGCAAAAATTCTGTCACATGTAGGAGACTGTCTGACAGTCTTTCTGGGCCAGAAGCTATAATTTGTCCCTAAAACCCCATGAAATTAAACACTCAGAAGTCATCCCATCAGGTAAACACCTTCTCTTTTGTTCAGTTGCTCCCTGCTCAGGCCTAATCAGTAATAAAGGTATCTCATTAGCAGTTCCTCCCAAACAAAACTGAATGTGCCCCAGCTCATCAAATCAAAACAGTAAGTGATTCTTCTGCCTAGTCTGGGGCAAAGCAGAATGCAGTTACTCTAAATAGTGAGATACAAGCCAATTTTTTTTTGCTTGGCCTATGCCTGTTGTAATAAACAATATAGTAATATAAAACAAACTCTATATTAACATATATTACCAGACTATGCGTATATTTCTTCAGAAGCCTATCCACATGCTGCTACAAGTCTTCTAATCCCATTACGAGGAACGGGCAATACATGAAAATAAGAGCATGATACACTAAAATGAGTAATCAAGTGTCACACTGCGTATTTGTATTTAACAATCAGCCTTCCTTGATCGATTTAACTAGACCATAGGTATGGTACTTTGGTTACACGTGAAGATGAGAAAGAGCACTTTCAGTTATGTGGCTGTAGTTGTATTCTTGTATGGAAATACTCTAGGCCTGGATCTTACGGATTCTAAAATAACTACAGTAACTTCTGTGCATGTAGGCGAGTATAAAAAAGTATTAAATGGAGGAAAAGCTAGGTTGGTTGTGCCTTGCAAGTACATTCCTTTGATAACAGCCTGTCTGTCTTCAGATAGGACAACAGGACACAAGGAGATGTGAACTCTGTTCCTATTCTTCACTATAAATGGCAAGTCACAAAATTATTTGCGCAAACCTGAGAGATGGTAGAAAAACTCTGAAGCATAAGGAGGAGATATAGCTGTTTTCTGAGAGTGTCGTCTCATAAGAGAATTTTACCATACAGTGCTACTTTTAGGACCTAGGGGATTTACCTGATGGGACCCCATGCCAATGCAAAAGGAGATAATAAAGACTTCAAGAAATGTGTTTAAATACAGGCTGAAAATGGAAGATTTGCAGTGGACAATGGAAATCAAATTGCGCCTGCAGTTCCCCTTGATTCCCCCAGAGCATTCTGTAGACTATTAGTGCCTCAGAGCAGTGCCAGCAAAGCAATATACCTTTCTTTACAAGATCACCTGCTTTGGTTTATAATTGGGTGTAATTTAATCAGGCATTTGTAAAGTGCCTTGGGAGCCAAATATCCAAAAGCACTTTACAGTTTAATGGCATTAGTGAGAGAAGGCATCAATATATCCCAATGGAGGAAAAACCTGACACCTTATTTACAGATCAAGAAACAAAGAAATTAATTGCTTGCTTACAGTTGCATAGAAGATTATTGGGAGAATGAGATTTCTGATTCCTTCCTCTCTTGCTTTTCAGTTTGCATTTGTTTACATGAGAGATAGGTATTCTGGTCAGATGATGAGGGTAATGCGGTGTATTGTTCGTTCTTCCTCCTCCCCAAGTTTTCCCTGGTGGCAAAGAAGGCTCAGATCATGAGATGTCATACTCAAGCTCTTTGGATTTGTGCTTGTGCAGGAGAAGACTGTCTTGATGGTGCCGGCTCCGTGTTTGCGTGTTTGCATGTGCAACAGACAGTGCACTGTGAAGCAGTCCATAGTGATTCTGTCCTCAGCAGATGTCTTGAATTCAAGATGAAGGAGCATCATAGGAAGGGCTGTGCTTCCCGTTTCATCGCCCCACTGAAGAACCACAGCGTGAGTCATGGCAACGACTGCGCCATGAGCTGTGCTTTCACCAACAACCCCCACCCAACAGTGACCCTGTACAAGGGTAATATTAGCATCACATCCAAGTCTAAGTTATGGTTCAGCTCAACAAGTAGCATCTGTCTGCTTATGATCCCTACAACTTGCAGCTGCAAGCTGATCATCTGTGGTAAGTCAGTTTGCAGCCACTGTTATTTGTTGGGGATGATTCCCTCCAGGTTGAATAACCATAGACTTAATGTCTCCGAGTATGGTTTACACCCTGCTATTTTCCAGGGCAGGTGCACTTACTGGGACTGGCACTGTGGATCACACTTCTTTGGTCCAGTTTGGCTCTCCTTGTCCCACAGAGGAAGAGATTGCTCGGTTTGCAGCTGGAGCTGCAAGAGCCACATTGTAAGAACTTACCTTCATATCCAAGAGCAGCCTAACTCTGACTTTGTCTTTCTCTGAAGTCACTGAGATTTGCCTTCAGTTGCTTGAAGGCAGTAGTGGGTCCCTTAAAATGGCATATTTTGGTTAGCAGGTCTCATGAATTCCCTAGATGGCTCAAAAGCAAATATGGCTATTTTTCGTCCCTAACCAGGCTTGCCCTGCACCTGTGGCATACTTAGCTCCTCCAAGCAGTCAACTGGTGCATTCTGACAACAGTTTTGTGCTTTTTTTGCAGATACCACAGACACTGCACTGGGTGAATCTGTTTTCTTCCATTGTAAAATGGCAGGATTTTGCCAGCATTGTATGAAAGCTAGTAAAAATTTTCAAGGCACAAAAAGGAAGAAAATCAGACATTTCATATTGCCCTCTCTCTTCTCTGTTTTTTCCATGCTGGAAGTACCCAGTGAAGTTTTAATTCAGGTTATAATACACAGCTTGGTTCCAACTGGCTCAAATTGGTCCTGTGAGACTGAACGCTTCCAGATGCATGGAGTGAAGTTTTACTAATGGTAACTCACGACCCACACGTGGTTCCCCCATGTCACCATGCTCAAACTTAGATCTTGCAGAGTGGTCTTACAATATGTACACCAGTGCCTTGAAACAGCTGTGTCCTGTGAGTTTCATCAGTCCCTGGTAAGCTCACCCTGCTTATGATTGATTAACTAGGGAGCCTTCAAGGTTAAACTTTTGAGAGCAAGAATTCTCATCCTTTTGTCTGTCATGACACCAAAGTATGTTTTCCCCCATTCTCCCTTTCAAGAGAAAGGCCCTGGTGCCTCAGGACCTGTGGGTGTTCTCTTAAAGGGAACAAGAGACAGACACTGCCAGGCACAGCTTGAAATGAAACTGATACAGCACCAATAACGAGGGACTATATTTGGAAAGATCTTTTAAGGTTATTTTTGTCTGTGATCGTTGCTTCTGGACAGCCTGCTGACAGCTGTTGAGCTCCCCCCAGGGTTTGGTTCTCTCTGCTAATGTGGAAGTAGCTCAGTATGGGTCAGTGGAGGGAAAGGATGTGCACGCTGTGTTTCCTGCTCTGATTTTCAAGCAAACTCTTCTGTCTTTGTGTGTAGGATACACGCAACGCTTCTTTCACTGAAGCCAGCCACTGCCCACCTAAAAGACTATAAGCAGTTCTTTACCAGTTTTTAAGAATTTGTGGTGTTACTGGGTCTCCCACTTCCCGCACTCCCTGATACGCTCCTCCCTGAAGCCACAGTTTCAAGCCACGGCTGGAGGACAGTTTCCTAGTCCCTAAAATCAGTGGGAGCTTTCCCTGGCCTGGCATCACTTCCAGCCGGGCTGATGCAAGAGGAGCCCTGGCAGCGCTGCTCACCTAGGTTCGGGGAGGGCAAGCAGGCCTGAGGGCCACAAGAACAGCTTTCTATCCCCTCAGAGATCTGATTGCTGGCTAGGACTTACTTTCTGCCTTCCCACACAGAGCTTGTTGAGGTAAGGACTGTTGCAGTAGGAACATACCTCTTCAAAGTTATTCAAAGCAACCTGTTTACAAGCAGAGCTGTCTAAGGAACAAGGCTTGCAAAAGCACTGTGTGGGTGAGGTACTAATTTATATTCAGATTCCTTAATGGGAGCCTAATTCTGAAACCTCCTCAGGCTCCTCCTTACCTTGACCTGGGCAGTCTCTCAGGAGGGTCTCTGTGCTGCTGGGGCTATTTGCAGTTGAGTGAGGTGGGAAAGCAGGAGTCGGAATAAGAGCCTGTAAAACTGACTTTAGGAGATAAGGAATTCACTTCAAATTGAGCTTAACTGCGGGTTTATTTTAGACCTCAGGAACTGTATTTTTGCTGATTTTAGTTCTGGAAGAGGGGTAGTTACTGCCTGGAGTCAGGTGCTGTAGGCAGGAGGATATTGTACCTCCTGTGAAAGCTCTCTTTGTTAGGCCTGGAGCTCCTTCAGAGCTTCAAAGACTCCTCCTTCGGGACTTCAAAGACTTTCTTTAGGGACTTTTTTTAGAGACTTTCAATGGTCTTTACCTGGTGACAGGCGGTTGAAGGGTAAAAGGAGTAAGGAGTGATGAGCAAATCTGCTGATTCAAACAGCTGTACAGGAGTCGTAGTTGCTGATTTCTATGCCGATTGTATGGGAGCAATGTTTCTCAAATACCTGTCTCCACTCCTCTTAATGTATGCTTTTCTGTCTCTCTCCTTTAAGGAAGGCTACTTGCATTCTGTTTCTGTTTTCAGTTCTAGCCTTTTTCTTAATATTTGCAAAATCAAATAGGCCATTGCTCCACCTCTGTGACACACAGCAGCATTTTTCCTGCAGTTGTAGCACAGAAGGGGTGAATATAATTTTTCTGAGGCTGGGAGGCAGCAGGTTGCAGAGAACCCAAAGTCTGTTAGACCCTAAGTGAATTATTTGGAACAGTGATGAACTGAACAAAGGGAAATGAGAATGAAAATGAGAACTTCCTAACTTCGAACTGTTCACTTGCTATGAAAACTGTGACCAGATAACTTTATCCTTTATACAGTGGAAAGCTTTATAAAGCTTTTTAGCCAGAACATTGTGAGACTTGCACTCAAAATGTAGGGTTGGTTGCAGTAATTATTGCACTTACTCCTTTTTTAATTTTTTTTTCTTAAGAAAAAGATGATAAAGCCTCCTAGACACAGTGACAGAAAGTTTGCGGAAGTCAAAACAAAGATGTAATTAGTGGAACTAGCTCTGGCTGGTCCAGCATGCACAACAGCATTGCTGTGGCTGTGTAGTTTGTCTTTGTGTGGCTCAAAATGCAACTGCCCTTGGCTTCTGTAATGGTCGGTTAAACCAGGTGGTAGAGTGGGGCTTCTGCTCAGGAAGGATGCTTCTGATGTTTCCGTCTTCCTTCCCTCTGGAAGGAAGGGAAACAGCAGGGTGCGTGTTAAAGGTGGTATTTCTAATACCATCTGCTAATGTATCTTAATGGTAATAAAGGCGCCAAAGATTGCAGTTCCCTTTTCTATATATCAGTTTGCTTCCGCACTGGTCAATGAGAATTCTGTTTCTGAGTTCATCTCCATGTCCCCAGAGAGCCCAGCAGGACCTCCATGATGTCAGACTTCATTATGTCAGACTGTATATAAACAGAATAAGCCATAAATCTGAAGCACTTAATCCTTGCAATACCAAGGAAGTAAATACAGTCTGCAGCGAGTCACTTTGTGAAAGAGCTGGCTGTAGAAGGTAAAACTTGAGATCCAGAAGGGTCCAGGAACTTCCCTGCTGGTGGCCAAGACTAGATAAGGAATTACAGAATATCTGAATAATTGAAGGATCAACAGATTGACAGATAGATAAATACGCATATATATACATTGGTGCTGGTTCTTTTAAGTTAGAGTGAGTACTTCCAGGTGCCAGCTGTGGAATAAAAGCGTAGCAGTGGCCAGCCAAACACATGCTCAGTCTGAGAATATTTTGCTACCCTTGTTCCATCTGGAGCTAGGAAGGAGGTGTGAGGAAACAGGATGTTCCTCCCAGCAGGCCTCTAAGTTTTTAAAGGAATTCTAAAAGACCAAATTAAAGAAAGAGAAAAGAAGCACCCGCTTTTGCCTGCCGTTAACCCCTTCAGGCTGCTTTAAAAATAACTTGGTAGTATTTCTGCCTGGTACTGGTTCATTCTCACATCAGGAATCACTCCACTTCAGAAGAGGAGTATGAAGAAGTCTGTGTTAAGCCTGTGGGCAGATCCATTTAATTGACTGGGAGCAGTTACACACTCTGTGTTTCTATGCTATAAATCCTTGAAACCTGTTCTGCTGGTGACAGATGGCCTGGTTCAGGATTAATGAAACCAAATATCTGTGCCACTGCATCAAACAGCTGAAGAAACTGGCATCAGATCCCCAACCAGAAAAAAATGTCCATACCACCCTACTTTTTCCTCCTGGAAATTTTTGCTGGGGCAGGGGGGAAGAGAGACTTAGCCATTTGTCTGGGATTTCTAGGCAGCAAGCAACCTTTCCAGAACAATCCTGTGCAGTAAGCTGCCTTCTCCCTGGAAGTGTGGACAAATGGCCATTGTACGTGGGACTGGCTGTAGCAGCAAGGGGCAAGTGTGGTTCAGGGCTCCGCATCCCAGGGCACCTGGGACGTGTTGTAACATGGGCCAGGCACCATTGCCGCAGCGGTGCCTGGTCGGTTTGTGTTGGATGTGCTCTGTGGGGTGCACATGGCTGTGTTTCAGGGTTCCTCAGACAGAAATACTGTAGCCAGCTGTGACAGTGTCAGTCTGCTTCAGTGGGGCGCTGGGTAGCTCCAGGGCAGAGCCACAAGACTGATGGGCATAACAGTGACAGAAAACTGCCTGCTGCAGAGGTTCAGTTGGCTACATACTCCATGCTGAAACTGTCACAGAAACAGAAAATGAACAAGGAGACATTGTATCTGCACAGTAGAAATACTCAGTAAATTAATATTTTTAATTGCTGTTACACACAGAAGAAATGAGAAAAAAAAATACATTCCAAACAAAGAATTAAAATAGTAAAATCAGCATAAAAATGTGTTAAGAAAAGATCCCAGATCAAGTGGCCGTACTGCATGTGGTGACCTTTACAATCACGGTAAAGGCAGTAAGTGCCAGAGTCTTTCAGATGTGGCAAAATGCTTGACTGCCCCGGGGGAGAGCAGCTGCTTCGGTCACATCTTTCAGTGCACTCTGCCTGGAATGCGTGGGAGAGGGACTGGAGCGAGAGGCTCACATGGGTACAAGACATGGAGATTAGTGTTCAGGACAGACCAGCCAGTCTGCGGCCTCAGCCAGGCAGAACTACCGCTTACCCAATGGAATTTGCTTTTTCCTTCCTTGGTTTCTTTTTTGTTTGTTTTCTAGTTTTTGGAGTTTTATTTAACAAAGCGTCAGGTTCTGCTGGTCTGACCCTGCCAGCACTGTAGGCTTGGAGCATGCCTCCCCAAGTGAATTGGGAGCAAGGCCTGGTCAGGCAGGAGCCCGCACAAGCAAGGTCTAGATCTGTGTGTTTGTACTGATTCAGCACCGTCGCCCAATGGGCTGGCTTTGGTTTCTTGCTTTTTATCTGTCAGGAACAGGTTTCTTTCGTTTCCAGACATGCTCTCTGTCTTTTGACTGATCCGAATTGGCCCAGTCATGCTCCCACTGCAGTCTCGGTGGCTCGGCCCCTGCATCCCTCTTATATGAGACTGGCCTTGTGCTTCAGCCTCACTGTTGAGCCGTCACACCACTCCAGTAGCTCATCCTACAGCAGCGTAGTGTCACCACAGAAACAATACAAGCCACAGAAGTTTTGGCATTCCTGCCAACTGGCCACCTTTTTTCATTTGTAGTCTATCTAGAGTTCTATATTTGTATTCTTTACAATAAGAGCAAAAATAAAATAACATTAAGAAAATTTCCTCCAAACTAAGAAAACTAAAACCCATCAAACATTTTAAAGAAACCACAAAAATTTGCATTGTGTTTGCTTCTGAGTTCATATTAAGATAAGATTTTACTGCAGCTGCTTCAAAATCATGGTCCATTTCACATGTGCACAGCTCACGTTCCTTGGTGTGTAATTCCTCACCTTCATTAGTGTTTGTACAGCAGCTAGTGCTACCAGAACTAGTAGTTTCTAGCTGTGGTCCAGATTTGAAATCAGTGAACAGTGACATTTTTGCACTAGTTGAAAACATGGTGATGGTTTAGAGCTGTATTTCTCAATCAACTTTTGTTCTGGGCCCTCGGACTGGTGGTACAAGCACTTCCATCGCTATAGAACCTGCTATTGCTTTGATTCAGGTGAAAAGGAAGTAATTCAAGAAGTATGTGCCAACGTAATTGATTCTATCAACGCCTTCACTCTCTGATGATTTTAAAGCCAGTAAAACTTACAATCACAGAAATTAAACATCCCTTTGCAAGTTGTCCCATGAAACCTAGCTGACCTTCTGCAGAGTGAAGGTTGAACAGAACGCCTTCATCTTCTGTTCCAGTCTTTCTAACAGACTGTGACAGCACTGTGTTCTGGCTGGATTAGATTTATTCTAGCTAACAGTCTGCAAAATTTGGATGCAAGGTTCACATCTAAGAATTTGGTTGAGGCTTTTAGAAGAACTAAAAACCATTTGCAAAACTGAAATTAGAGTTCAGACTTTTAAGCTAAACCCTCCTCAGCGTTCAAGTGCAGCTGAACCCATCCTGTTAACCAGTATGAATAAATATTTTGCATTTGCTTTCCATCTGATGCAAATTGAAAAGGCAGTCACACATTCCATGCTTTAAGAGAAATCCTTCAGATCCCTAAAAGCATTTTTAACACTAATGAGGATAATACTTGGGACTTACATAGCTCTTGACATCTTCAAAGTGCTGTATGACCATTAATCCTCACAGCATCCTAGTAAGGTAGGTCAGTGCTAATATCCCCATTCTAGAAATGGGGTGAGGGCCTGGTCCCCTGCTGTTGTAACTTGGCATAGCACTGTCCCTCATACACTTGTGCTTTTTAACACCAGATGAGAACCTGGCCCCAGAAAATTTAAGTGACTTACCCAAGGCCACAAAAGGAGCAAGCATGGATAAAAGGCAGGAGAAGTACCCAGAAGGACTTCTGTCATGAGAAGTCAGCAACTTCCCATCCACTTCCAAGAAAACAGTTATGATGATGCCTCTGCTTAAAAGAGTCCCTGTCTGTATCCAAAAACCAAGCAAAGAGAAAGAGGTACCTGCCACTCAGCTTTACTGTTGCTGTTTGCTTTGATCTGCTTTTTCCAGAACAGCTCCCAAAATTACCATAATAGCAAGCTGAAAACATACAGGTGTTAGTGTCAATCTATGGGACCGGAAAACTCTGAAGAGCCACTACAAAATTCTGCAAAGTTTGTCCTAAGAATTTTATATACTTGTGTAAAAATATAGCAATTACTTCCACTGATTACAATATGAAACCAGCAATCTACTTAAAAGCCATGTTAGAGTAATTCTTAAACCAATCGGTCTTACAGTTGCCTCAGTATGGAGGAGTATGAAGCCAGGTATTAAGCACGAATACAATTTTCTTGGTAAAGATGTTAAAATCCCCTGTCTTTGTTCTTCTGAACCTGCCATTTCTACACCAGCTTCACCCTGCTGACATCAGTGTGACTGGCACAGCCCAGAAGCATTACTAGCATTTAAAAAACAGTTGCAATTAGCATTGCTTCTTTGACTTCATTGGGAGTTCTGTGAGAGGAGGATGTACCTACAGAAAGAAATAGAAGGCTGAAATAAATGTGCTACATCATTTATATGACCAAATAAGGAGCCAAAGGATCCCCAAGAAGGTGCTAACTACAGAAAGGAAAGAGAGCAAAAGTAATCGGACCATGTGTGTAACCTCAAGTGACCATAGACGGGAATTGCAGAGGGGTGTTTGAATACAGCAGTGTGAAAAGAAAGCCTCTGTACTTAGCAAGCAAAGGAGCTGATACTGCTGGGGCCAGTCACACTACACTGCTAGCGTGCTTTGTTCCCTCTGTAATGTCCCTGGGCCAAAGACTGGGTGCTTCTCAAAGACTGTACCCCTGAAAAGGAGAAGAATGAATCAAACCTCACAGTTTTATAGTGCAAAGAGACAATAAGAAGGTCCACAAAGGCAGTGCCACGGACAGTCATGTAATTCCCACTTCTTGTTTGCTCCCTTTCAAAGTGAAGGTTGCCCTCGCTGGGGTTGAGGGAACAGTTTTAATCCCAGGAAAAGGAATTTAACAGACTGTCAGCAACTGCTTAGTGTTTCTTAGAGTTTATGAAACTCAGAATCGTGTCAAATCAGAGTCCACAGCAGCTGTTTTTTTCCCAGCAGGAAAGAGCCTCCAGGAAAATGGTCTCATTCAAGCAATATGGATTAAAAGGAGGAATGCAGAGCAGAAGAGATATTTTGAAGATTGAGAGCCTTTGCTGAGCCAGCCAGGACTCTCCCTGACTTTGTATGCTGAGGGTTCTGCCTCATGTTCCTGGGAAGGCTGAAGCTGTTGCAGCACTGGGACAGAGCCAGCATGGCTGGCCAGGATGCATTCCAGCCAGCCCGCTCCAGGTGAGGGGACAGCGAGGGAACAACAGCCCACTTGGGCTGCATGTGTTTCTGCTGTCGCAGCTACAGCCATCCAGAGACCTCTGCCACTAGAAATGGCACCTCTGATGGCCAGCAGGCCTCCTAATAACGCTTAAAAGATCCTTTTCTGCAAATATCCAGTGGCTGATGGTGGAGCAGGATAACAAAGCAAGCCACAATGAAAAAGCACACAGAAAAGCAACTCAGCCATCTTCAGGACATTGAAGACTACTCATTTTTAGAAGGGAAGAATGAGATAATCAAAATTCTAACTTTTAAGTGAAGGTTACTTTACCACACATGCATTTTCCTCAAAGCAAAGCTCAGGATGTGGGGGGGCTCCTCTGAAGAACTGCCAACTAAGGACCAAGTGTGCCAGACTGACCCATGACAAGGAACTGTAAATCAGACTAAAATGTGCTATTTGCTGACATGCTGGGAGGATGGTGGAGTTCACCCCAAACACTTAGATTTCCTCCTAGCTGGATCAGTCTGCTGCAGGAAGAGATTTGTGAACAGTCAAGCTGAGTAACAGCAGGTGACATCCGCAGAGAGCTACACTGCAGCATTCAAGCTGTGGCCAGGAGATAAGCAATGCTGATGAATGAAGATGTTTTATGGCTCTAAATTCCCTTAGCAGTTTACTCCAGACAGGCCCCAGTGTGCCAGTGAATGAATGCTGACAATATTACACAACAGCATTAAAGGGAAGAGATTACATGGGGCTGTGCTATTTACAATGCTTTCCCTCTCAATAATGCAGCTGACCTTTCTGATCTCTGTCTGAAAAGCAGCAGATGACTCCATAGGGTCAGGATGGGTAACCTAGATTTTTGTAATATTGGCTGCATCGCTTTGTCATGAGGAGACAATGCCTACTGCACACTCAATCCCATCACACGAGGCTGGGAAGGAGCAGGAGACCCACTTAGCACCTCTCAACACCAAGGGAAACATTGGTAGGGTTGCCTCAGCTGCCCCCTGACCCTGCCGCACTCCTACAAAGAGGAATTCCTTCTCTGCTGACTGTGCCAGGGACTCGGTGCCAGGCTTTCGCCTAGAATGGTCTGGGCATGCTAGGTATGGAGACCATGGTGATTTTCAGCCCACAAGGCTGGTCTGGAGGGCTGCCCCTACTGTTCACTCTGCCCATGTGAGCACCTGCAAGGGGCTGTTGGGGCACACATGGATTTGAGTCGTGCAGTCCGTTTTGGTTGTCCCTGTTCAGCTGCAGGTTTGAAGAGGTGCAGAAACCCTCAGCAAGCTTCCTTTGCACACCTGAGTGTGCTCGTGTCTTAAAACAAGCCATTGGGGGAGCATCTCAGCCCATGGGAGCGGCCCTAGGACGGACAGAAGGAAGAAGCACATTCAAGATAGATAGTTTCAAACAGAAACAGAGCTTGCTGTTAGATACCCTAAATATCTAGAGGAAAAAATATACATATGATCACAAATGAACTTGCATAAAAATCAGGGCAACCTCTTCCTATATCTTTTTAAGAGAGTCTGAAGTCAGAAGTCATCTTGCTTCAGCAGATTGGCAGACAAACCAACCAAAGAATTTGGATCAGAATTAAACAGGCTTTCCCAGCCCTGATGGCTTTCACATTCTTGCTGCATCCATGTGAGTTCAAGAAGGAAGCGGCAGGCACTTCAAACACCCAGGACTGTGCTTTTCAGGAAGCTCTGCTGAAAAGGGGCTTTCCAAAAACAAGTGGTGCAAAGCTGATCGTTTACCACCAGCTGGCAAAACAACAACAATCTACATCCAAAATCAGGGCCTTGACCATGGGAAATGCTCACACGAAGATTCGAGAGCTAGTGCAAGCAGCAGTACTGTAATGCTTAATGAGTATATGGAATATTATTTGTTAGGATACTGAGGAAGAAAGGCATAAAAGTTAGATTCCTGTCCACTGCACTAAGGACAATTAGGACATATATTAGTAAGACACGTGCTCAAAGTCCTGCTGTAAAAATCAAAGTTCCTCATGTGCCCATTACATCTCAGCTGTCACTGGTGGCTGCAGACACCGTGTAACTGCACACGCATGGTGGGGGAGAATGCACTGGCCTGGCTACCTAGATGTCCCTGAAATCCCACCAAACTTCTAGTTCTGCCACACGGCAATGCTGACAGGCACCTACACACCTGCCCTGGAGCAGTGATCAGCCGCGATCAAAGCACACAGTGCTGCATGTCAGTGCACCTCTTGCTCTGTGCTCTCTGCTTGGTGTTTTGCTTTCATTCTGGTTCTGCTGGGGGCTGCCCCACATGCTGTCACTGACTCCTAAGTTCAGCCCTCATCTGGATTTGCTGTTTTTACTTTACCTCCAGGCTTCCTTTCAGCAGAGGCAATAGCTCCAGTTTGCGTACTGAGTTTGTAATGCACAAAAAGAGACAAACATTGGTTAAATTAATTTTTACCGATGACTTTAGCAGAGATCTGTGCTTGTCTGCCTACTATTGAAAGCAATTCTTCTAGCACAGTGCATGGCCAAACCGCCTTTCCATCAGCCCTCCTCTTCCCAGACATTCAGCATCAGTTTCAAGACTAACAAGTAAAATGCAGTAGTACAGCACTTCCAAGGAAGAAAAGTTGAATGAGTAGCTACTGCAGGGACAGTCTAAGCTTTCTGATGTGGACTCCACACTGAAGTAAGCTGTATTCAGAGAAAGCCATTGAAAAAAAAGCCCCAAAGGTAATGCTTCAAAGAAGCAAAATCAACATCACCAATGTGCCTAGAGAAATGGAGATCTCTCTCAGGGGTGAATGCAGCTACAGCACCTGAGATATAACCCACATTGTTCACAGACTATTGGCACGCCACCTAGCTCCTCTTTCTGAAGTCTTCTTCATCTCTGCTCTCTACAGCTGACAGTGCAATAAGCATTTGGGCTGCATAGTAAGTAGCCATGATGATGAAGCGCGAGTAGGGCACAGGAAAGCAGAACTTGTTAAGTGCAATGGTCAGATCCGACACCATGAACAGCATCGCGCCGATGCAGGCCGAGAGCTTGGTCCATGTCCAGAGGTCGTTGCACAGCTGCACACCGGCAACCGCTCGCCAGCCCATGAAGCCAATCAAGGCGATGTAGACAGCTACCAGGTAGGTGAATGGGCCTGAGAGGTAGGAGTACAGGAAGGCATAACAGGAACTGGAAACAAGGCCCATCAACAAGCCAGCTTTGAGGTCCAAAGGCTTCATGCCGAAGGCTGAAGAGTACAGGATGTGTGTGATGGCAAACATCAGCAGACCTGGAAAGAAGCATTGACATAGTAAGTGTGACCTTTCATCAGTGACTGGCAGTTGGTAGCAGGAGAAAACATGTGGCTATATTGGGTTTTAAATATACCGCAACAAGCACAGGCTTAGATGTCCTTGCAGTGTTACAACCCTTAACGCTTTTCAGTGGGAACCATACTGATCACTTGGGACCATTTTAATATAAAAATCTGTGCATAGGAGATCAGCTTTAGCACCAAGCTCCTGCCCTAAGAAAAAGCCCCAGCACATCTACAACTGCAGCCAAGTACAACTCTGTTGTGATGCAAGCCTTTTTGCTGAGAGGCCGGGTGAACTAAGCTGCTGCAGAAGGAACAAAGCTTGTTTTTCAGGTGGTTCCTCCTCACTTGTTTTGGACGGAAGGGTGGGGGCAAGGCAGACCTAAGATCATCCCCTCTAACTATCCAAAGTGTTTTGCTCATAGATCACGTATGGAACAGGAAGGCTGGAATCAGAGCAGTGTAGGAACAAAATGCAAAAAAAGATACTGATCCCTCCAAACCCAGACACAAAGCCTGACCGTATTTAGCCAGGAACCCAAAGGCACCCAGGGACTAAATCTGGCTTCTACTCCATCCTTTGCCCATAGCTAGGAGAAACTTAAGCTGGAAAGAAGCAGCTGGCATATTTCAGGGGCTGCACCAATGTGATCTGCCAACAATTTTATGGCTATTTGCAAGATTCAGATGAACCTTAGCTGGAATCAATCAGTGAAAATAAAATGCCGGCTTCCCTTTGAAGTGCAACACCCCTGAGAAATGCCAGATGTGGGTGTTGGAAGGTACTGCCCATATGTTATTCACTTGCCACTAATCCATTTGACAAAAAATGTCACAATGTATTGGTACAGCTGCTGAATACTAGTTGTTGTGCCAATTGTAGATAATTGGCCCCAAAACTGAGTCCAGCTTCTCTGGTCCTCTGGTTCCCAGATCCACACATGGTGCAGCTGCAGGCTGTCCCACTTTATCCTGGCAGGGTTATTAGAGGAGCTGGAAGTTTTCATGCAGCTCTAAAGCATGAAATGGAGAAAAGGATCTGGGAAGCTGAGTCCTCCAGCGGGACACTTGTTTACATTTAAAGCATGATGCTGTGGTGTAAAGGGCAGTCACTAAAACCTGCTGCTGGCAGACATTTCTTCATCCTAATACTCTTATGTTGAGGCAGCTCAAGGAAAGGGAAGTGTCTCCCTGCCTTTGAGGAGGACCAGATCAGACATCCACTGAAAGCTCAGCCGTGGTGGGATGAGAGAGGAACCTGCAGGAAGGAGTAGGCTAGTGGGCATTTGGTCTGCAAGGTGAGGCTGGAGAAAATGGACAGTGTGAAGGGGAAGAAAGAGACATGCAAAGAAATGCAATGAGAAGCTGATGTTTCACAGAGCTATTAGACATCATGGGCACAGCACTGAGGAAACTGACGAGAGATTTAGGACAAGAGCTGTTCATAGTGTTATAGTGCAGGAAAGGTTAGAGCCCCGGGGGCGGTAAGAAGAAGAAGGTTACTTTGTGCTAGCAGTGAGGAGTGATTTTTCCTTCATTGGCATTATATGGAGAGTTCTGGGATGGGGAACTGAAGAATGTGTTGTCCTTCATGCAGGTAGCTGGAAACGAGGAGGAGGAGGAGAGGAGGACAGGATGTGGCAGCCAAGCAGAATTCCAGAAAGGCAGGAGGAGTTTTGTGACACATGGTGAAGCTGGTCACAAACAAGACAGTCAGCTCCCAGGTTTGCTGATTCAATGCCCACAAATCAAGACAGGGACTGGGGAAACCTGTGACGGCTGCACAGGAAGGGGAGTGCATTTCTCTTGCATTTCTCAGCCTTTGGCTCAGCCCTCCCAACCACATCAGGCAGATTAGCCCTTCTCTTCTCTGTCTGCTTCCTTCCCCCTCCCTGCCCCTGGAGTTTCCCCTTAGGCTGGCAATAAGTCCTTTTTGTTAGTCCCTGTCTTCTTCACCAAATGCATTAATTGTTTCTAAGTGCCTGTTATCAAAGGAGGTGGATGTTCACACTCTAAAGTATCTTCTACATGCAGTAAGACACTAGTGAGAAAATAGCGTGTTATTAGTGGACTGAAACAGCAAAAATGAAAAAAAGTCAAGTGTTCCAGCAGTAGGTTCCCAGGCTCTCACTTCCCTATAAAGTAATGAACAAATGTCCTGTTATAAACTCGTTGTCTCAAAAGCTATTCAAATTAGCTCAGTTCCCAACCCTTTTTTTTTCAGCCTGAAAGCTGTAGAAATTTAACAGAAAGTACGTTTTTATCTATTATTTCCTCTTATTCTCCTGACATTTCAAATTCCCACAAATGATGATGTCAAAAGGTTGAATATTGTCAGTTGTCAACAACACCAGCCTGCTGAGTTTTAAATAGGAGAAAATACGTTTTGCAAGAGAGGTGAAGGATGAAGTGGGGTGGTACACTTTATTTGCTTACAGCTGAAACGCAAATATTAACACTTCACCATGGAAGGTGGTAGCTCAGATCAGCACGGAGTGAGGCAGGCAGGAGACAGCCAGGATGAAGGCTGAGATTTTCAATGCTCCAAGAAAGCTTTTCTTCTCCTTAAGAAGAAAAATGTGTCTAAACCCACAAAGCAACACTTCTCAGTTGTGAAACTAGGTTCAAAAATCCAACTTATTTGCAGATTAAAACACATTAACCAGATACAGAGTTGCTGTGACTGGTTGACCTTCCTCTAGCACTAAATTGGAGAAGGAACTCCGAGGTATCCCAGCCACATGGGAATGGAGAAGCTCGGAACAGTCCATGTACAAGAACAGTCATGGTGAGAAGCAGGCCTTGAATGTTTTCCAAGCCACGGCTCAAGGAGCAGCTCCAGGAGGCAAAACAGAAGTACAAGCAGTGGGGCTGAGGGGACCTGCGCTGAGCTGGGTACCCCTGTTAGGAGGAGGTCCATCAGTGGGAATGCCAACACTCAGCACAGAGGGGACAGCACCCCAAGAGAAGGCCGGAGCTCCTCAGCAACATGTCCAAGGTTCAGCCAGATAGGTCCAATCCTCAGGGCCTAATCTAAACCCCACCAAAATCAGTAAAAAATTCTACATGAACTTTTAATGAGATTGGGATAAGCCCTTGGGAAGCAGGATTAAAACCAGATTCAGAGCATTTGGCCTTTCATATCTGGCATTGCACACACTTCCCTCTCGGAAAGAGGGAGCTTGTGGGAATCCCAGAATAAAACTAAATACTGACCTCATGAGAGGGAGAGAAAATAAGCCTTTGACTTTCAGAGCTGACAACAGCACAAGTCTGAAAAGTTCCCTCATCTCATCACATTTTCCAGTGGGACAGTCTCAGCAGTCAGTTAATGGTGGGTGTTAAGTGAGATCCTTCTGCTGGTTAAATTAACTTCAGAAACCCCACCAGACGGTTTAGTGAAGGACTCGGCTGCTGCTGATTTCCTGTGACAGTCCAAGGCCAGGGAGAGTGTTGCTGCAGGCAGGTTCAATGTGGCTTTAAATGATTAATCTAAATCATTATGTTCTAGTCTGCAAACTCACAAAATAAAACAAGCTTGTTTTGCTCTGAGAGATGGGGATCTGTTTGTAGAGAAGACAGGCCATTGTGGTAAGGTTTGTCCTTGAATGCCCGTAATTCACATGTCTAGCAAAACAGACATGTCTTGTACAACAGGTTGCATGATTCATACTGATGAACCTGCAATTAGGACAAGATTTCTTATGCTTTGGTTTCTAGCATCCACTTAAACACCTCCCCCAGGCTACGGGCTTGTCTATCAAAACATAAGGGTCCTCTCCACCTGTTCTCCACTGAGGACCTTTGCACCATGTGTCCTATTTCTGATCCTTGTAGCAAAGGGCTGACAGATCTCCCTGCAGAGAGATAGGAGGAAGATACTTCCTGTAGCTTCATGGGAGCTGCTGAGTGCCATGAGCGTTTCCTTCTCTTTGACGGGGATTCTGCCCATGCCACCTTCGCAGCTCCAACCAGCTGTGATGCTGTGACCATGTGCCAGGAAGCCGAACCTGCCCCAAACTCTCTAACCTCAAGAGAAAGACTCATCCATGGTGTGACTCCTCAAACCGTGATGGATTTTAGTCAAGGGATGAGTGCTTCCTACTGCCTGGGGGCTTAAGCTGTACATGAATAAACAAAACATGTGGCCCAGCAATTCATTACTATATAAAGAGGGTAACAGCTGGACACTGTGGCACCCCTTTAGGACTGATACCGCACTCACCGTGAACGAAGTATCCCTGCTCCTGCCAGATGAGAAAGGCAT
The DNA here is from genome assembly GCA_008711295.1 of Anarhynchus alexandrinus. Lineage (NCBI taxonomy): Eukaryota > Metazoa > Chordata > Aves > Charadriiformes > Charadriidae > Anarhynchus > Anarhynchus alexandrinus. The sequence continues at coordinate 3,040,492 of VUYV01000071.1, read as the reverse complement.
CTCCCACTGCCGAGAATATGAGTCCCGCTAGGATGCGGCTGGCGCTCCGGTGTGACACTAAGAAGTTAATTCCATGAGCCAGAAGGAAAACCCACAGGCAGAAGATGGGCAGACATTTGATGAGGGCACTGAACCAGGAGGGGCTGGAAGTTGGCAGCCAGAGGACAAAATAGACACAAGTGGCTTTAAAGAAGGGCACCAGTTTGGGGCCTTCACTCTTCACCTAAAAGAAACAAACATTAAAAAAAGAGGAATTAATAGGATCATCAGAAGCTTCAGTGGAATAAACTGCATAACAGCACTGTCTCCTTCCTTTTGAAAGCTGCTCTTTCATGAATACTGTCAGCTAGCAGTGTTCCTACCCTGAGAAAGGCTGGTTGAACTTGACCGTGATCCTTAGCCTAAACCTTTGTGACCCTCTTGTTGAAAACACTTCTTGGCTGGTAGGAGGGGGTTTGGGTGATGGAGATCAAGGAAGTTTTAGATACCTTTTCTCTTTATTTGTTCTACTGAAAATATTTAGGCCATTAGTCAAACTCCGCTGGTGGTCCTTGCTACCTATCTTGTGTTTAGACTAACCCCTTTTATACACCTCCTTTCCTGTAGCTGTGTAAATACTGCATTCCCCAGGAATATCCCAGCAGCAAACAAGCCAATAAAAGTGCAAATCTTCCCTCCTATTTTGGTGAATCCTCTTGCTTAGCCAGTTGCAGATCACCCTGAGGATACAACCTCTCTTCTAACCCATTCTCTCTCCTGCCCAGTAGTCTCATGCCTGCAGCTTGCTGTTGGCATCACTACATGACTTCAAAACCCATCACATCAACCTCCCAGGTGAGAATGTCACTTCCTCAACTGACTAATATCAACATCAATCACGTGTTGCTTTGTTCTACAATTACACTAATAATATACTGCCCATATTGCAGCAAATGTTTTGACTCAGGGCTTTACTGTGTAAATCCAGGCACAAAAATGCAGCATGAGCACTAGGCTACTCATAACAAAACCACAGCAGAGGCAGGGCACAGAGCTACAGACTCCACAAGCTGGGTTTGCTCTTAATACACACTTAGCTGAGACCACTCTGGACAGCGATTAGATACATATTGTGTTCACCTGCCCTCCTGTGATACTTCTGCATTTCCGTGCAGGTGGGGAAAACCCCACATGAGAAACAAAGCTATGATTTTATTTTCTCCTGGAGTACAGCTGAAGGTCAAAACAAGCAACAAAGGAAGAGACCGTGATTGCCTCACGTGCCTGCCTGAGCTATGTCCTGGGGTCTTTTAGGAGGCCTGTTTCCTCCTGCAGCTAAGGCAGTGCGACTTCCAGAGCTCCCCTGCAAGCAAGGATTCACTCCCAATCTTATTTCTTTGGTCAAGCAAGATATAGTTGCTTGGTACTATGACTTCCCACTACTCATGGCCAAAGCACACAGAGGCCTTATGCAGAGGAGGATACAGGGGAAAACTTAGAGGCATCGGAGCTGGAATTCACACTGCAAAGTCCATCAAAATGTGAACATCCATGTATGACACTCTGGGGTTGCTTATTTCACGCAAGGAGTCCATGCTCCAAAAACCTGCAAAAGAAACATTGGTCTTTTTTTCCAGATCACTGGCCCTACTTCTGCTTCCTGCATCATGGGACATTGCCATGACACAAAACCAGTGTCTGTCTTCCTTTGATGCAATGTGCCTTGGTGCAGATACCTAGAACGGCTGAAGACTGCACAGCAAATGTCTCTGTGCTTACGGTTCTCAGTTAATAAAGCCTAAACTCATCAAAATTCAGGAGGTCTTACAGACGCAAGCAAAGGAAGTCAGGTGAAGCTGGAAGACAGAGGCAGCGGCAATGGAGGGCATCTTCACATGCAGTATCTAAAAAGGGAATGCAATCTCTGAAGCAGCAAGACCGTAAATAAAGGGCATTCCAAGAAGACAGCGCTTTCAGATTTGTTCTCACATCTGATGGAAATTTCCCCAGCATATCAGCAGTTTCTTAGTAGTAAGGTATTTCATTATTCCTGTATACATTATTCATACGCTATTGCCAACACAATTTTTAAACACTTCATTAAACAACCAGGCTACACAATTCACTCACAAAAGGACATCAGCAAGCCGTTAACTTTCTTGTATTACATGGGGAGCCCGTCACAAGTCCTCTACTTAGGTTGTCTAAATTAATCACCATTTACCACTTCTTGTTTATATTCCTTGGGAGAATTCTGGCAGCAAATAACAAATGAACTTGAAATAAAAGTCATAAAAGCCCACATAGTCTCACAGCACTGGGGGTGCCTGGAAACTATCAAGTATCATGGGGGAAGAGTGAAGCCAAGCTTCCCCCTCCTTCAGACCCAGCACTTTGCCCTTCTGAAGTGACACATCAGTCTCAGACTATCCAAAGCCACTGCCTGGCTCCAGCTCTGCCTCCTGCCTTTCTGACTCTTTTTTTATTAAAAATGTTGTTGATCATATTCATCCTCTCACAATTGCAGGCAACAGCTGACAGTGCTTCTGGAAGGGTTTTCTCCTCTTCCCCACCAGTTATGGAGGATCCCCACCACGCCATAATGGGCCCAAGATCTTCAGCACGGAGAACTAACAACCTCCAGAGCTACAAAGTGCAAAAGAATTTGCAGCATCAACAGTGCTCCAGTTCCCTGTAAGAGTCTCAGCTAAGGTAGGTAGTTTTGTACCTCTGAAGACGAAAGCTTATGCTGAAAGATATAGTTCGAGTTCAGCCTTGTTTGCAACGCTGAGGCACAGTTAGAAGCATACAGAAGAGTATCTGGGTTAATAAACACAGGAAGTTTTATTTAATACCACAAAGAAAAACACCTGCTAGGAGCAGTTACCATTACAGTCACAGCTTGCCCTCCCCTGTGTGCATGCATGATGAGACAGGTTTTAATTACACTTGTCATTCTCCCCAGGAACCTTGTCTTACGGAATATAAGATAGGCACTTTTGCAGAAAGATTATGTTTGCTTGGTAAACTTAAAATTACCATTTCTTACTATTTCAATGTGAATTTTCCAAGAGCAGCCATCATTATTTTAAAATAATGGTTTGTATTATTTCCATCCTAATATTAATTAAGGAATTTTCAGGCATAAGGGTCAGATTCCAGTCTCAGGTACTCACCCGTAACCCTGGAATTTATAGCGTTATGGAGCCCTCATATAAGAATAACCTCGTATATCTAGAAGGGCTATAGGCTTCTCATCATTAATGCTTTATTCCTTTACACTTTTTCTACAAGTATACTTCAAATGAGTTATTTCCAAACATGCCCTTGCCCATTACTGAATGCTGCAGCTCAGTGGAGCCCCTGTTATGGCTCTGACCAAAATGAGTGCCCCATGAGGGACATCACTTGCTAAGACAGAGGTACCTGTGCAGCTGAGGGCTGGGCAGCACATCCTGCTGGGGTAGTGTGGCACTGGAAATACTTGGGACAAGTCTCCCAAGAAAAACTGAGGCAACCAGAGGGTGAGGCTGGGGGATTGCCCTCTGTTTGGACATGTGTCTGAGGCTTGGGAAGAGGTGATGGGGCAACTTGCCACCTGGAGGACAAGTCAAGACTGGTATTGGGAAACCGTGTACCAACACGAGTGGAGGTTGTGGCTCGAGGAAAGCCAAGCATATAATCCATGACTGGACTTGCCTGTACCTCAGGGAAGGGAACATTATTTCTTGGCTGCATGGATAAATTTCATCAAACGACCCATCTCCTTTGCACCTGTGTCTCAGAGATGGAATGTGAGATGGGGCTGTGCCATGGTGTTGGAAAAGGAAGCACTTGATGCAGGTGACAAGATCTTTTTTGCTAATGTACGTGATTGTCATGGCTTTAAGCTGGGTTTTGCTATTTTGTTACAAATTCTATTGCATATCTCTTCCCACTTTTTTTCTTCTTCCACTGCTATTTTACTCTGTGCTGAAATGCAGTACAGAAAACATCTTGAATACAATGACAAGGCAGTATTTCCAAGTTTTGAGTTTCTAAACTGAGCATAATTTAGGGCATTTTCTCAACTGCTATGGCTACTAAGTTACTTAGAGTCTTTACAAATTAGTTTAAATTGCTGTAAAGCCACTATCTCTGTATTTGTGGAATTACAGTGAAAGTATCATTTGTTGAATTATCTGTATCCAACCAAATCCAATGAAACCCTCCAAGGCTTAAGCAGACTAGGAGGAAATTGTGGCCTGGCTCTCACCAAGAGATTTTGGACCAGATGATCTCCAGAGGTCCTTCCAACCTCAACCATTCTGTGATCTTCAAACAGAACATGGTATTGGCACATGCAGCGCTCTGGAGGCTCAGGGCTTGGATATCCACCTCCCTGCTAGGGATTCATAAGTTTACAGTATCCCTTCTTGTTTTGTCTGTTCTCATTCTGCTCCAGTTTGAAATATTGCTGGTTTCCTTGTTGCTGTTGTTCAACAGTGAACAGATGACACTATCACACAAGTATTCCAGCCACGCTGTGATTTGGTATTGGTGTAAGACGTCTTGAGAGGTTAGGCTAGCTGATGAAGAAACACAGTTACAGTAGTGGCAGACCTGAAGAAGTAACTCTGGGTAATAAGGACTGACAAAAAGTTCCCAATGTGCAAAATACAAGTTGTAGCACACAAAGATGACCAAAAGCTTCATACAACAGTTCTTAAGCTATATCTGCAAGTTATCGGTTACTCCCCCAAGACTGCAGAGGTCCCTGCTGGATGATCTCTTCTTGCACCTTCCTGCTGTGCAGCACTAGGAAATGCTCATGATTCATGTCTGTATAAAACAATATTCACGATAGGGTATGACCTAGGGAACATCTCTGCTGCTCCTCAGCAGCACAGAGGGCCTGTTCTGACTGCTGCAGGCACATAACTGAGCCAAAAAATTTACAGCTAGCTCCTCTACCCCAGAATAAGCTGCATCCACAGAAAAATGGCTACATTTGTAAGACAGTGTCTTGATTTTCTTTAACATTTTGGAGTCAGTTCTCTGTATCTACATCATCGTGGGATGAAGAAAATCCAGCTGCCACAGGAAGGGAGACATCTTGCTCCTGAGGTACAGAAGAATGTCAGAAGCTTGTTGCTTTGAAATGCTAATGTTGGACAAAGTTCACCGTTCCTAAGCCTTGCACTGGTCCCAGGAAACAACGTGGAGCACCAAATAATGCTCTTCTCTCCACAAGACCCCTAAATCAGCCTGCAAAGAAAATGAGTATACAGCCTCTTCCAGACACCAGCTGTGTGCCAACCTGCTGTGGGGATATGGCGCACGCCCGTTGGGCTGTAAAATGCTGCTTTCCAGGAAAAGTGTTTTAAAAATAATACCCCAGCTATTCCATTGAACAACACTTCAGCATGCCTGTGCACACTGGCCAAAAAAAGCTGGGCTGTTGTCCTCCACCCATCCCTCCCGGCAACCTTAGCTGGCTGAGTACCATTTTGTGTATCCATGGCTGAGTTGTTTCTCCTGGCTCTTGCATTGTGGATCCCGCCTTGGTTCTGCCCTACTGTGACAACAGCTCTTACCCCCAGTTGTGCGCCGATAAATATTTATGTGGCTTTGTTGCCATGTATTATGCTGCCACTGCAAGCCCATGGCTCCTGTTTCTCATTTCCCAGAACATGTGGCTCTTTGCAAGGCACCGACAAACCTCTGTGCAGTCCGAGTCACAGGGGGAGAGCTGCTTCAGCCTGGGGATGGACCACAGTTAGGACAAAGTATCTGTGTCTGCAACAGGCTCTCACCTACAGAGCAACGGGGAACCAACACAATTACCCATCAGGCTGAGCCTACAGAAGACCCATCTTTGTGCTTAACCAAAATGAGCAGACCATAAGGAGAAGCCCATGTGTGCACAGATCCTAGCTCGAGGCAGCTGATTTTCCGCTGAATACAACAACCCATCAGCTTTTGCTGAACCAAGGAGGAACGCAGCAGTGCTGGGAAATTCCTGGCCACGAACCCGCATGACCTGGCTGCAAAGCTGCCATCCTCCTGGACTTGCTTGCACATTCCCACCTTTGTTCAGATGGTGCAACATCAAGCCTTCTGAATGTGTGCACACTAAAATTGATATAAAAGAGGGATTTTTTTTGGGGGGGGGGGGGCAGATGTGTATGTAATAGGGAGGATTCAGCTGTTTGGTATCCAAATTCACCACTTACATCTTCCTTTTCCTTGGTGGAGGCAGGTGCCATCGCAACAACCAGCCCTGGCATGGGCCCTTGCCTGGGAACAGAGCAAAGGCCCCAGCGGCCACTCTGTCCGCTCAGCTCTGCATCCCTCCTGGGCAGCTTGCAGAGGTGAGAGAGGAGGAGACAGATGAGACATAATGGGGCCAGCCAGTCAACGCTTTTCCCTCCACAGGGTTGCTGAAATATTAGGGCTGGCTGGGACAGCCCTAACTGGTACACTCTGATGAGTGTAGGTGAGTGCGAAGCGCTTCACCTCCAACTCTGCCCTCCTGCAGGAGCAAACATGCTCCTGGGGGAGAAACAATTGCCTTCTGTCAAGGAAGGCACTGGCTCATACATGCCCCAAGTCGTTCCTGAATAAAATTCTGAGAAAAAGTGCTTGTTTATGGAGGGTGGTGAAGAGTTACTGAACCAGCCAATCAACCTGCCTGAAATACTGTGTTGGTGCAACATATTGGTGCAATTAATAAGAGGGTTTATGTTTGTGTTGGAGGTGCCACAGGCCAGGCATCCAAGGCAGATGGCTCCTGAACAGGCCCCACGTGCTGCAGGAAATTCAGGGTGATAGATAAACGCTCCTCCCCTCAAGTGTAGACAAGACTGTAGAGACTCCATCTAAAATGGGCTTGTATAATAGCTAATAAATCACCTGGAAGATGGTACATGATTTGCCTTTGGGAGAATGTGTGTGCTGATAATCCTGTCTCCATCATGCTTATGCCATGCAGTGAGTTCCACCAGGCCTTGTGGTGCTTTATTGCAGCTACTGGCACTCCCCCGCACAACTCAGGGACTCCATTTCTCCAGTGAGGGTAATGCAGTGAACCTCAGCTCATGCTTGGCTGTTCAGCCGGACCTGTTCGCAAGTGGTCAAAAAATCATGGGTTTGTCTGACAGGAGAGCCTCCATCATTCAGCGCAAGCCAGAAGTAACAGGGCTCAGCCTGAACACTTCCCACCTGCAAAAGGACCGTGTAAAATAGGGCTGGTTTGTTTGCTTCTCTCATCCCTCCCTCTACCCCAGCAGCCTGGGTACTCTCTTCCTCTCTCCAATTAAGCAAAGTAAGCTCCATCCACACTTCACAGCTTTGCTCCACAATGGACTGACACAGAGTTGAGAGCTAGAAATACTTGACTTCTTTTTCTTAAGACCAAGCTGTGGGTCTTTGCCAGAAAAATACAATTAAAAATTTGGCACGGGCCCTCACAGTCCTTGGGTGGTGAACTCAGATATATTGCTGCACAAGTTCTTGGCATCAGAAAAATCGCCCTTTGGTGGAGGCGAGGGGGAGCAGGCAGGATTAATCAAACTGGCATCTGACAAGGGCCGCTGTGCAGGGCTGGGCTGCTTCACACACAGCGGCACGCAGAAATGAGAACCGCAACAAAAAGTTCAATTTCCAAGCCAAAATTCTTCCCGACTTGCAGTCACATTCAACCTAATCTCTGGATTATCCATAGAGGGGGATGAAAACCTATCAGCACCGAGGTTAAAATCTTCCAGATGAGAGCCTTTCCCCAGATGCAGAAAGAAGGGAGGAAGTTCGGAGCGGCAGTTTCCCCGCAGCCGCCTGGCAGCAGGGCACGTGCTGCCTGGCAGCAGGGCAATGTTTGCCTGCACCAGCCTCTCCCAGGGAAAACCACAGCTCAAGTCCCTGCAGCGCAGCAGCACGACTGGGCACAGGGGGGGCACGGCACGGCCACCCAGCTGAGCGGCAGTGGGCAAGCGTCGAGAACGGGACGTTTTGTGCGGAGCCAGCTGGGGAGCACGTGAGCAAGGCTCATCGTGTCGTGGGAGTGCCAGCAATACGAGATTGCAGACGCGGCTGTTGCAAAGGTCTCTTTCCTGATGTTTGCTCTCAGAGTGCGATTTCTCAACCACAGACTGCTGTCTGTCCCGAGCCGTAGCCACTACTCAAGAGAAGTCCGTGCTACCCAGTGCTTTACGTTAGCCATGCTGTGATCTATCACCAAAACCTCCTACCATTTTTTGTACGGGAGTAAGTTTCTGGAGGGGACTTTCTAGGATAGGTTTTATGAGAAAACTGCACTGAACACACAATGTATGAAGGACATTTAAATAAATGGCCTGAGAAGGTAAAAGTGATAGGCATTAGACAAGCTTTGTGGCCTTCTCCAGAGCACAGCAAAATAGCTGCAACCATTAATTCTTGTGCAGTGGTCGGGGAGAGAGACAAGCAGTAACAGACAAAGGTGGCAGGCAGCCTTTGCTTCTGCCCCTTCCCAAGTTAAGGCAGGAGTACCCAAACTGCCACTCATGTAGAAGTAGCAAAGCCCACATTAGCGAAGCTGCAATACAAATACAACAGCAGTCCTGTCTTGTCTTGTTTTTTAACGAAGAAATTAAAAAACACTGGGTGCTAAGAGTCACACTGACCGTGCTCACGGAGCTGCTGACAAGGCCAGTTTGGCTTAGCAGCCAGTGTGACCAGGGAGCTCTTGGACATTGCAGCTCTCTGCTGCTATACCCACAAGTAAAAAAATATATCTGCAAACACCTGAAATGTAAAATAGTGTGAGGGAAAGCCACAAATAGGAAACTGAAGTCTCGCCTTCAACAGATTCCTGAAGGAGGCCTTAGAAATGTGAGGCAATGGTCCCATAACAGCCTAAAGTAGAGGTGGATAGTTCTGGAGCCAAGGAAATAAACCCCACCATATCAGGGCACTGCCTGTGCCACGCATTGCATCAGAAGCCCACTCCTGCTCCTTGTCTTTTTAACCACAATATTGCCCAAAGCTATCTTGAGACACTGGACCACAGTGCTCCTTCCAGCAATTAAGGAAGTTATAGCATCCATAAAGGTATCTCCTGTACCAAATAGAAGAAATCAGGTTAGCTTGGCTAACTGTGGTCAACAAACTGTGCAACAGCGTGTCCAGGACCTGCCTCTGCTATGCAGGACCCATTGTTATCAGCAGGGAACCCTGATACCAGGCAAAGTGGGATACTGCTACAGCAGCCAATACTTTAAAAAGTCAGTCAGGTATCTGACCTTGGCTTTCTTGGACCTCAGGGAAGCCTTCAAGATGGCAAAACCTTTCTTTAGCAGATGTTAACTCATAAAAATCAAATTACAGACACTTTTCACCCAGAACTGAAGACTCTCCTTGGATGTACGTTGTTTTGCCAGGGCTTGTTTGGGTTGGGTTGGGTTTGCTTTTTTCCATTACCAAGCATCATCTGTCCTGTTTACCAGACTAGCACAGGACCACAAGCAGGGCTATTTTAAAAAACATTTTTTACCCTGCAGTGGTAATAATTGACTCTACGTATGTAGCAATCCTATAGCTGTCAGCAGTTTTGGAGATTGCCTTCTGAATGCAGTCGGCAATGTACCATTGCCAATGACCAACAATGTTAAACCAGTCAAGAATTCAAATGTCTCCGCAGGGCCGAAGGAGCTTTCAGGGAAGTCCACTGGCTGTCAAAAATGAAAGAAAAAAAACAGCATTTGCCTGCCAGCATCTTATCTCAGAGCAAAGATTGCTTTTCCCTCCTGGGATTCCAGATCTTCTTTTTTGTGTACCAGAAAGCAAACGTCTCCGAACATTTCCTTTGCTGTAACACTCACAAAAGAACCCCTTGCAGATGTTTAAAAACCTGTACCAAAATGGATCTGTCTTTTTACTTTGCTCATCAGAGCTGCCACCGCAAGGGCATGCACCCTTCCTCAGTGAGTGAGGTCAGGTGGGGCTTCGTCCCCTAACGCTGCCCATCACCTCAGGGGGATGCTGTGAAGCCACAAGGAGCTTAAGGAGCCAACCAGCACCCTGGGATGCACAGTCTGTGACTGTCCCAGGCAATTCCTCTCAGCATGGAAAGGGGCAGTTATTTGGCTTGTCACATTAAAATCCAGATAAAAAATTTCTACTGCTTATGGAAGAGTCTCCGCAACCCATCCTGGAGATGGTTTCCAGGCTACAAGCACACGTTCTCAGGAGACTTGTCATTATTTATATCACACTCTCCTGTGAAAGAGAATGCAGATTTCTGTTACCCAGGAAAAAGCAGTGTTAGGTTTTATGTTGCTCTAAGCATTACCGTGGAGGGGCTGGGTAAGCCCAGCGTGCTGGCTGTGGGGCACGGGGCCACAGCAGAAAGCAGCACCCCCTTGCAAGGTTCATTGCTGCAGACAAATGCCACACACTGATACCTGCCCCACAGCTGTGTGGCAAGACTGGGGCCTCTCTCCAGTCTCTCTGAGATGGGTACAGACCCAAAATAAAATCTCCCAGGGAGAACTGTCAGTTCTTTCCCTGTAAGCACCAAGTGCAGGTTAAGCCCCGACGCTGTGAGGGATCTGCACAGAGAGTAATTTGTCCCCAGAGCTGAAATCCACCTTTTTCCTTCAATCTCCCATTTCCAGCCATATTTGCACCCCACAACCCACTACAACATTTATGTACTTGTTGGAGGGCCCCAGCCACCCCGTCGCTCAACCACAGCACAGGGGATGCATTGGAAGACTGGGCGCTCAGGGAAAACGGGCACTTGGCAAAGCTTTACCCTGCCACATGCTGCTTTGCCAGTAGGGATTGGTATTTGGAAGGAAACAGACACCTTCCATCCAAAAGCAATTTCTTCAGCAGAGAAGACCTCATGTCACCTACAATCTATGGGCCTATGCAGGTCTAAATGAAGCGCGTTGCAGGCATTGGTGCTGTCACAGCCCCTTACGATAACAGCTAAAGAGCAGAGAAGGCAGATGGCACATGCCAGGCTGTACTAGCCCTACCAGCCATTCCCAGAGATGTGCCAAGGGTGAAACCGCCTCCAGCACCCAAAAGGCACATTTGCAGCTCACCTTTCTGGCCGCACACCAGATTTGTATACACCTGGCAGGTCAGGTTTTTGCAAAAGCAACAGGAAGGGAGAACAGAGAGAGGAGGGGAAGGCAGCTTCCAGTGGCAGCTCTACGCAAGAGACTTTCGCTGTACAAATCCCCTCAAGAGGCTGCAATAAGATCACCAAAACGTGGCACAAGCAAGCAAGGTGGTGCTGGGAAACCCAGAAGGAACAGCTCAGCTTGTCTTGTGCCTAATGGAAAGCTGAATGAAATCCTCTACCTGCATATCATGTCCTGCAGGCCAAAAGCTTGTGGAACACTGATGTTAAAGAAAATTAGAAGGGAAAATAGCAATGTACCCCCAATAAATATGTGTATTGAGAAAGGTGCCACTCTGGTACCTTATAAAAAAGCAGCAGCCCTCCTCATGTTATGATGGGACCAATATGCTTTAAGAGACAGGAGGAGGTAAGCTCAAAGTATGACAGTGGAGTCACAGATTTTATTTCCAGTATCTATTCTTGTGCCAAGATGTTGTGACCTGGGCAAGTCAGTATCAGACACAAATTACATGAAGACAAATAGAACTTTACCAGCCAATCTCAACAGATGTGGGGTGGGCAGGTGCAAACATTAACCTGTGCAAACACTAACCCACGCACTCCCAGGATTTACACTAATATATCAAGGGTTTCACTTGCAAAACCCCTGCTGTAATCAGGCTGCATATACAAATGCGGACCAGGATCACAAATGAGCATGCAGCTGATTACTAGGTTTATGCCCTTTACATTGAGGGTGCAAGTCCACAGATGCATGGGATATTAGCCAAGTGGAAACTTCACAAACATCAATTAAGTGATAAACTTGTCATCATGATCGTTTTATATGAAGGTTGCAGGGAAAAACCATGCAACTTGCTTAGTTTCTCTTGCAATGGAGCACGTCAGCACTGCTATCCAAGCACCCTAGCTGGCTCTGATTTAGGCCATAACAAAAAAAAAGACACAAGCAGATAGGGATACAGCAGCCAAGCTATGGTCACAGGCTCTCAGCCAGCACAAGCCCAGTTCTGCTGAAGCCATGGGAGACAAAATGACTCACGTAAGGCTGAGGATCTGCCCCGCATGTCTAGTATGTGCTGAAAAAGGTGCAGCTTGCTTAACTTCAAACTTACCCTCAATCTCAAGCAACGATTCAATCAGAGGCTACTTGCCACTAGCAGAAACACACTCATTCAGATACATAATTGGAAATCTAATCCCTGATGCCAACTGGCACCGTATCAGTCTCCAAAGCTGGTGTCTGGTGAGGGGCAAAAAAATGGAACCTCACCATCCAAACTTGACAAAAGTCCCAAGGCCAATTCAGTAACATGGCTTGCCTCATCTCCCCTCAGTCTTGGAACATGTATGTGTTAGAGTAATCTATACAAATTAGTTTTGGGGAGAAAGCGTAGCCTGCTGGTCGAAACAAGGCTTTTCCATAAGCTCACAGCAAGTTGAATCAAAACAACCATTGTCCTCGTTAACAGTCAGATTTGCAATAGAGAAGTCAACCTGCAATGTTAAATTAACACAAGAGGAGACATAAATCGCACTTACCCAGAGAGGAACTGCGCCCTGTGCAATTCTGGGTCAAAGTCTGTGGTGTGAGCCCCCAGGCTCTCTGCAGGTCTCTGAAATCCTTCCCACCCCAGCACACTTGAAATCTTCCAGGAAAGCTCTCGCCCAGCCCACCTACCACCTTGTAGCTCTGATGGTGTGTAATCATCTCGTAGACACAGTTTTCTGCTCCGTGGCACCCGGATACTTGTTCACGTTCAGCTTTACATGGAGGGATGCTCCAGACTGACACACTTGTCACATAGAAACCTGCCATTAGCTTAAACGCTATTTAGATTATACCAGTATAAGAAATGGATATAGGAAGGGCACAAGCAGAATAGAAGCAGCAATAACCATCACCTTCATTTTGGGCATACTGCAGTAAGCAAAACCTACATCTCTATTGTAATGACAAATCTATTGGGCATTGTGTGACATGAAGGGCAGCAGGAAAATTGTGTGCTAATATAATAGCCACTTGGGCCTCCAGGAGGGAAGGGAGTTATATAACTAATAATCTTTTTGCTATTCAAGAGTTTCCACATGCTAGCAGAAGACAGGTTCCAGATGCCATCTTTTTCTAGGAGTCTAATTTCACTGGCGTTATTATTGCCTTAGTATTATGCAGTTACCCACGGAGAAAGATAACTTTGGCTCTTCTATCACACTTAGTATATTTTGGATATAGATACTTGAACAGGAAAAGAGAACGGAAGAAATGAATCTCTGTCCATTCAGAGGAATTATGTGTAAGCATAGGCTTCTGAACTGGACCCATAATCTTAATGTGCAAAGCACACTTTGAACAACAGACGCTTGTGACTTGAACGATATACTTGAGTTAATGAAGCCTTTAATCTACAGCACTGCCTGCAGCAGTGATTGGCACTAACTGCTTAACACAGCCACACTGGGACTGGGAAGAGCGTGAGAGAAGCCCGCACTTTGTAGCCTCCAACTTCAGTTACCCATATCTAAGCCCACCCTCTCATAGCAACAGCTACAGCAAAGAATGTCAATGTCATAGGAAGAATGCGCAAGTTCAGTCTGAAAAAATAAATTGTAGCATGTAACACTATGCCTGGGCTCTAGCTGGCATAAATCAGCACAGCTTTTTGCTCAGGAGAACCAAAGCTTTTAGGCTTCTCCCAAAAGATGTAACTGACATCAATGTTGCTAAGATCCTGCTAAGTTTAACTAAGGTGATGATTCCCTCCCTTACTTCATTGAGTTCAGATGTTTAGAAACCTTTTCTGTAATTCATTTAAATTGGTTTGGGTTTTATACAAATGCCATATTTCCATAATTGTCTATGTGGTATATAAATGTGCATGTTTACAAGCCGCATGCGTAATAAAATCCCAATTTATGATGTATTTAAGTAATGGGGAAAATTACAATGAAAGCAACAACGTTGGGTATAAACAAAGAGAACAAGTAAAATTAACCTCTCCATAAGAGTTACTTCTGACTTAGACAGTTGCTAACACTTTATTCATTAATGCAGAAATAATACATCCTCTATTTAAGAAGCAAAGTCTGAAACAGTTCAAAGTGTGATCTGGCATTCTTGTTTTCAATAGCAGTTTGAGGATTATGGAGCACACTTTCTAATAATAAACCTTTAAAACTATGCTTAGACCCACTACTGCTACAATTGCCCATAGCGCAGAGTCTCTAAGCAACGTGATTTACATCAGGTTTCTATATTCATCTGGATCAGTGTGGTTTGGCCCCTCCTCAGAAACTCAAATGATACCCACCCAATTCTCCAGCCTTATTCAATATTTGTTACTCATTATTACCTTTCCAGATCATACATGTCAGGGTTTTTGCCCAGTTTTTGTAAGTGACCTCCATAGTCCCCCACAGCGACAACCTGCATCTACCCAGAGGGTCGACAGGGGCTGTTCCTAGGAGGGTTGCTGGCTGCTTCCCACCTAGGGGCGAAAGGGCCGAGGGCTCGACTTGCTTGATGCAGCCAAAACCACATATTCTTCCCCAACTCACCTACCTCCATTTAAAGATGCAAATACATCAGAGGACAAAAGGGAAGGGATGGAGATTGTTAATATACGGCTTCTGGGCAAAAATCTGTCCCAAACAGGGAGTTTCACCTCCCTCCCACATGACTGTGCTAGGCCAAGTAAAAGTCAGGTATGGTGGGAGTGTTGTAGGGATGAGAGCCCAGAGTTCATCTTGCTCAAAAATACATGCCAGTATCATCTATAACTGACCCCCAAAAGAGACCTATTCTCAGCCAATTAATGTCTTTATATTTCCCATGCTCTGTTTTCCTTAGGGTGGTGTGAAGACCTATACTAAGTTCAGCCCTAACTTAAGGGCAAAAATAAGGTCCCTTTGAGCAAGGAGCATTATGTAAATGCCAAAATGACTGCGTGTCTCCAGGCTCATCTCCCGGACACTTGCAGCTCCTGCAATCATGGTGCCTGCTGGGCAGAGAGGTCCTTAGGGCAAGGGCTATCTCCCACGAGCTCACGCTAAAAACTGCTTAACCAATAGTGGAAAAAGAAAAAGAAAAAAAAAACCCACAGGACAAAAATCACTAACGAGGCTGTCTCAGAAAGGACTTCTATTAAGATGGTACTAGTGATGACTGAACAAGAAGGGAATTAAACCTCACATATCCACAAAGTAAATGCACCATTTATTAATACTGCTTTCTAACCACAGGCCCTGACCCCACACAGCTTTATGCAGAAAAAGCAGCTCTTAATCAGAGCAGTATCAAGAATAATAATTTTTAAGCAGGATGCTCCTACTTGCCTAGCAGAGTAAGCAGTGAAAGCTTCCCTCCAAGGTGACTTCCAACCAGAGTGAGCGCTGCTCACCAGCTGGAGAAGGACTGGCAGACAAATGCATCTTCCCTGCCACAACCCAGCACCATGCAAGTCTAGACTCTGGCACCGGCATGACCCCAGAGCTTTATCCCAGCTGAGGACCTGGCACAATACGTTAAAAGGTATTTTGGCCCCAGACACATTTATTTGTGGGCATGCTCCCCCCTCAGGACATCTGAATTCTGCAGCACCAGAGACAACAGCTTGGCTAGCTCTGCACAATGCCGCGGTCTCTCCTGGCACATGGGGCAGACATGCCAACCCCCCCGGGGCCATGATGCACACCTGGCAGCCAGCGCAAACAAGCAGTCCTAATCGCCATCCCTCCCTAGCTCCCTCTCCATGGTCTGTGCCTCCTTGCGTGGTCTCTTCCAGCTATCAGTTGTACAGCAGACCTGGAGCTCGGGGTTTCTGACTCTAGTTACAAGGCTGTCCTAAAGAAGGAAAGAGGGGGAGATGCAGGAGACCAGGTTGCGTGTAAGTAGTCAGAGCCATTGCTTTGAAAACGGAAGCAAAATCACGTCACTCGGCTGTGCTCTTCTAGTGTCCTCCCCGTTGAGGCTGATGTTGCAGTGTACTGGGAGAGGACATACACCGTAGACAAATCAATTCCTCTGGCTAATTTGATTCTGTCTCAGGTGCTGCCCCCACAGAGAGCATCCCCATCATGTGTCATAGCAACAACAGCCATGCTGGCTCCAAACACCTGGTCTATCTATGCAGCAAAACGCAGTGCATTACAGAGGTAAGGCCTGGGCCCGAAGAGTAGCACTTAGCTGCGGCCAGACCGATTGCCCACTGCTGTTCCCTTCAGCAAGCGACTTCCCGGCAGAAGCCCACCAGCTGTGCAGCCACCCTGCTTCTCACCCCCTGCACTACACTCCCGGGCACATCACCGTTTCAGCCCACCCTTCGCAGACCACAGCACGGCTGATGCAATCCTTCGGAGGAACAGCAACGTGAAAACCCAACTGAAGGTGATGTGCAAAGAACTGCTCCTTAACAGACTGAAGGCTTGCAGCTCATTTTTTTATGAGCTTTTTGGAGGATGAGGTGCCCTCCCACCTGTACAGCCACGGTAAACAGCTGCAGCTCTGGTCACAGCTCCTGGTCTCATCATCCCTCTAGCTCTCTGCAGCTTCATGCCTGCGTTAGTTGCCTTTGGTGAAGTAAAGAGTCGGTATGTCAGGGATGAAGCCAGAGCAAAAAAATGTTTTGTTACATGTCAAAAGGGCAAGTGAAGAAAGCAGTTGTTTGGGTTTTTTTTCCATTTTCCCTCCCAAGTTACCTTCCTAAAGCATACTTTCTGGTGTGGGTGAAGCCTTCCAATCTGAACTACGTACACCCTTCCCAACGCATGCTCATGCTTTAGTCATTTGCCTCCACTCAAAGCTCAGCTGAAATATACTCTGCAAGACCACCCTGATTCACTAGCCAAGTAGTGCCTCCTGTGGATTATGAAACAAATTCTGCCAGGTTTTAAGCCATTCCGGTATTGTCCCAGCATAAGATTTTACTTCTGAGCTACACATACACAATTCACTGTAACCAAAAGCATTACTTAAGGACGAATTTAGCTTATGGCACAGAATCACAAAGATAGCAAACCTTTTTAGTTATTTTTAAAAAGCATTAAAAAAAAAAGTAAAAAAAAATACTTTGGCACTACAATGGTATAATTTACAAGCTACTTCCCTCTGTCTCTCAAGATAAAAGTCACCCCCAGGCTGCTGATGAACTTACCAGGTACAAGTTAATAACTGGGGGAAAATTCATCTGAAGTATCAGACAATACAAGCTGCTTTAGAGACAGTACTGGCAAAGCAATTTAAAAGTTTTCAACACTGGCTTTGTGAGTTAAGAACGGGGAAGGGACGGGATTTCTACCTGCGAGAGAATGCAATGGACCAGCCATTAACCACAGTATTTCAAAACAGGATGACAATGGATCCGCAGGGAACCAGGATACCAGCAATAGGTGTTCAGTGCCGCCGCAAAGCACCAGACAACTTCCCCACCAACAGTTAGCTATTCTTATGGCACGCATTAGTCTGCCGGTGTATTCAGACAAATCCCTCGCTTTCTAGAAAGAGGAACATGCAAAGCAGCATGTCTAACAGCACAGCTTCTCTGCTGATCTGGCTGAAAGCGTTTTGTCTTCAAGGGAAACACCCTTCAGCTACAGGGCCAGGATGTGGTATTGCTGGTCCTGCCTGCAGTGAGCCACAGCTACTTCAGTTACCAGCTTTGCTCCATCAATCCAGCTGTGCTGCTACACACGTCACCTATTGACAGGACAGTGGCGAGTCGCTACCTTATTGCTGGGTACATTAATTAAGCATCATGACTCCTCCATGAGACAGGCAGGTGACACCATCCCCATCTCATGTCGTTAGATGGTGGAAATGCCAGACTGGCTTCTCAGGGGCGATGAGGTCTCGGCAGGAGGTCACCCAACCTATGGCAACGTCTACCCGGCACAGTGGCCGGCCCAAGCTGTCACCTGGACAGCAAAGCCACCTCCGGATGGTCAGGCGGAGGTGTCTGTGAGGGCAGGGAGGCCGGGGGAGCAGGAGGATGCTCCCGGGTGCTGCCACGGCGCAAGCCCAGGGCAGCTGGAGCAGAGATGCCCTGAGCAGGTGTCTTCTATGTAAAGCGGACGTATCATAGACTCTCTTAAAAAATATAAATGACAGGAGGAATAGATGCAGAGCCACCCAAGGACCCGCACCGCTGGAGCAACAGCTGCCGAGGGCGGCACCGGCACACGCCCAGGGCCGGGGTGAGCAGCAGGCACGCGGCGGGGGGAGGGGGGGGTCTCCGCCAACGGTCGGGCGCGCGCGGGGAGCGGCGGCAGCGGGACCGGAGCACCCACCGCCTCGGGGACCGGGTAGGGAGCACCGGCCATAGGGTTGGGGGAAGAGGGGGAGGTACCACCCAGGGAGGGCGGCTGTGGGAGGGGGCGCGGGTTGGGTTGGGTTGGGTTCGGTTCCGCTCCGCTCCCCCCAGCCCGTCCGCCGCGCGGGGCCCGCACTCACCACGGTGACGGGGGACACCATGTCGGCGGCGGGGCACGTCCTGCGCCGGCTGCTGCCCGCCCTGTCGCCTGCCCGGCCGCCCGCCCGCCGGGGCGCTTTTTTAGGCAGTGGTGACGTCACGGGAGAGGGGGCCCCCNCAGCCGGCAGCGGCCGGGTTCTGCGCCGCGTCCCCTCCCCGGGGACGGCCGCAGCGAGGACGCGGCCGGCGGGGAGGCGGCGGCGTGCGCCCGGTCCTTGCGAGCCCCGGTTGCTGCCTGTTGCCGGGCCCTGGGGGAGGCGCAGGGGCTCCCTCCCGAAAACGGGCTTCGCTGTACCCCGTGCCGGAGCAGGGCGCGTTGCCTCCTCCGCTGCAGCACTAACGAGGGATCGCTTCTCCGGCCGATCGCTCTTGGCTGGGGAGAAGCGCCGGCCCGTTCCTCGAAACGGGAGGTGCCCGCCGAGGCCGGGTCTGCCGCCCGCCCGTCGGTAAACGCCCCGCAACGGCAGCGCCTCGGAGGGTCGAGGACATCCCCGGGCAGGGCAGGCCCGCGGCCTTGGCCCCAGCACCGCCCAGAGCTGTCGGTGCCGGCGGTACCAGCCACGGGGCGAGGGGCAGCGCGCCCCATACCCCTTGCCCTATCTCAGGTCACTCCCGTCTCGGCGTCGCCCTCCGGCACGCCTGGTCGCCTGCCTGTGCCCGCACCCCCCCAGCCCCAGCCTTCCCCTGGTTCCCGCCTCCCACTCTCCTGCTCCTGCCCTTTCACATCCCTATTTCTTGCATAGACAGACCCCTGTGGTCTTCCACCCTTTCTGTTGTACCTTGACTCCTCACCACGCCCCATTTTTCCTTTCCAAGGGGCTTCTCTTATTTCGCAGCTGCCCCCTTAACGTTTTCCATTGCCTCCATCTTAAGACCTGCAGGTGCTTGGCAGATCCTCTCTCTGCAGGGCTGCCCATGTTTTCCAGCCCGGTTCCCGCTCCCAACGGCTGGTAATGACCCCTGTGCCCCCCGCAGGAGCAAGTCCCTCCCAGCTCACGTCCCCATCCCCATCCTCCTGCCAAGGTCATCCAGAGGCTGCAAAAATGTTAGTGTTGGCACAAAGACAGGGTGAGGAACGTGTAATGTGGAATACTAGAGAGTGGGACACAGCAGCTCAGGCTTATTAAAGTGACCCTGGGACTACCTTCAATCTGTTTTTACTTGAGGATTAATATTTAAGGATGCAGGAAGCTGCTTGACATGTAATATGATCTTGCTCAAAAGTTTCACTTCGTAACAAAACAAACAGGTACTTAAATAGTAGATGATTAAGTAATCTGCTATTTACAGCCTGAGCAAAAGTCATGTTCAGTATTTATCACATCAAGGGAACATTTTCTTCTATAAAGTAAAAAAAAAAAAAATGTGCAATTCTTTTGCAGTCTTTGTGCAATAGATTGGTATCGTGTTTCTGAGGACGGAACGTATACGAACAGCAGTCCTGAGATCCCACACAGGCAACCCGAGATCCCAGAGGCAACCTGATTTATATCAATAGAGACATGTAAATAGAGAGAGGGCAGCATTTGGCCCATCACCATCCGATGGGACTGGGATGGATGCTGCAGCCTTTGCGTCATTTACCAATCTAAGACAGATTTCTGCCTGAAAAAAAGAAACTGCAAATCTGCACTATCAGATCAGAGAAGCATTGCAGTGAAATCTGTGGCAAGTAAACCTCAATCAGATCAAAGCACACTGTTCTCTGGATAGCAAAGATGTGCGTGGCCACAGCCAGGGGATTGAGTGCTGTTCTTACAATTTCAGTTAACATTGTCCAATAGGGCAGTAATATTTTCATTAGGCAAGAAGAAAAGGATAAGCTTTCCCATTTTTGGGGGAGCTACGTGAACTACAGAATGGGAAGAAATTTCACAGCTTTTCACAACGAAGGCTCTGCCCTGCTGAAATCAAGGGGGACAGTCCCTAGTGGAAGCAGCACAGGGATACAGAGGTATTTTGATGTCAAAGGATGCAGTTAATTTGATACCATATGGGATTTTCAGAAGGACCAATGGACTCTCAGAACTTAGGTTCCTAATTGCTTTTGAAAATCCTTCTGGGAACTTGATTATGTCTTGGCATTTAAATACCCAACAAAAAAAAAAATCAGCTTTTTGGTCCTTAGCCAAACTCTCCGTCTGCTTATCCTGGCCTTTATTTAAGTGACGAGCCAGGCAGTGCAATGGGTAGCGGCTTGTTTGGGTACTGTCTCTGCTGCTCCAAAAAGGGGAGATGATACTAGGATGGATGCAGCTTTGCATTCATTCTTTTTTTTTTTTTAATGCAGTATCTGTCTTCACTGGTTAGCAGCTGAAGCTTCACCTGGTCTCACAAATGAGGTATTTCTCTGTGTCATTGATGCAGACATTCAAAATATGTTAACACTTGGGGGTGGGTTTTCATGCTGTTAGTAGCTCAAAGAAACTTATCAGAAGTGAAGGGGAAACTGTGTGCATCTCCCGACCTTCCCATCTCAAACAGGCACCAGGAAACTCAGTCTCATTAGTTTTCCTTGGGAGGGGATTGACCTTTTGTGATTTCCAGACAGTTCCAGTCCCACAAACCTTTTAAAAATAGCGATTCAGAAGTCCTAATGGCAAATACGGTATTTGTGTGTAATAAAGAGGTGGCTCCTGTGACAAAGATTTTACAACTGAATATAAGGTGAAAATTTGTTGTAGTTGTTGTTTATTTAATACTAGATTAATTTCGTGTGTCTCAAGTTTATTCATGGGATGACATCCATTTTTCGGCTATCAAAATAAGTGCTACATCAACAATAAGTAATTCCTTGTAAGTAAGGGACACCTTGGAGTATAAGTTTAGGTATTTGGATAGAATAGAAAAGTTTTACATTTTATCTACATTTTATCTAAATAACATAAATATTTTACATTTAATCTTAGTTAAGGGCACCTTGGAGTATAAATTAGGAATTTGTATTGAGCAGAAATATTTTATATTTTATCTAAAAGCAAACTGTGATAGAACAGATCCTGGCACAAATCCATTCTTACACCAAGCAACAGATGAAGCAAGCAAAGGGAATACAGGATCGATGGCTACATAACACAGTCAAATTTGTCTTGGTCTGTGCATGCCATGCTTTTGGTGGTTTTTTTTTTTGCTGGTGGTGTTGCATTCTCATGTCCTGACCAGGGCAGGCAAGACAGATCTCATGTGGCTCATCACAACATTTTGTTCTATGTCAACTGCAGGGATTTAACAAAAAATAGAAAATAGTTCTAATTTGGGGCGTGTGTGATATTTTTAACTTGCTATCAGTAGGCAACCAGAGAGCAATAATTACATGAGCATAAATTTATGGGAGTTGCATAAATTTATGGGAGTTGGGAATAACAAAACAAAGCATTAAGTACTTCTGTGCATGTTTGTGCTTGAGAATGCTTCTGCTGGGCCATGTTTGTGGTGTGTGGAGGGAAAAAAAAAAAGAAAGCAAAAGAAGTCCCATCTTCAGCAAGGTTGCTACACAGCCAATTTTTTTTCTGAAGGATCCCATGTTGTTCAATCCACCGCACATAGTCCTGCCACGCCGTGTGTGTGTAGTAGCTCCATGGCTCATGTGGGCAAATTATTTCTTTTTAAAATTAACCACCATAGATTTCAATAACAGATTAACCCTTTTTCTCCCCCTCTCTGTATTTTTTTTCCACTGGTTTAATCTCCTGTTGGAAAAATGTCAGTCCTTGAAATAAAGGGGGGACATTGCCAATTCATGCCTCCCGAGATAACTTTTTCAGGCTATTTACTGAGCCAGAAAGGCAACACATCATATATTTATGGGCTTTGTATTTCAAAGTTTTCTTCAAAGACATGAAATCAATTTACTGTTTGGGCTTAATAAATGCCATCTGTACGTGTGAGTGTACAGGTATATGGAAAGGATAGTATTCCTAGAGATGAGCGTCTATATAGCAAAGCAAGATCCAGGTGGAGGTCCATTATGGGACTTTTCTTGTTTGTGATTAGTTTATAGCCTAATAGCCATCAAAATCAGTGCAATAAAATCTTAATAAAATGATTAAAAGGAAATGAAAAATATTATCCACTTTTTAAAATTCTCCATTCTACAGCATGAAATTAAATCATAAAATCTAAAACATTTACAGTTTACAGAATCATACAATGGTTTGGATTCCTGGGGATGTTTAAAGATCATCTAGTCTAAAACCCTGCCACTAGCATGGACACCTTCCACTACATTAGGTTGCTCAAAGCTCTGTCCATCCTGATTTGGACTACATGATCTTTTAACAGATGCAGAGTAAACATGCAGCTTCCAAAGTACCAAACAAGAGGGGAGGAAAGCATTTTCGCTGTTATTTTCTTAGTTTATTGGTGTTTGGGTTTTCCTTTTTTCAAATATGGGGAGGAGATGGGGGGTGGGAAAGAAGGGCTCACACCACCCGTGGCAATCAGCACAGTAATTCTTGATGCCGGGAGATGGAAGGGGTGAGCCCGCAGAAGGGCCAGGCGTGGAGGCTGGGCCTCCCAGCTAACGGCAGGTGCGGCGGCTGGACCGGGTGCTCCTGTGACGCTGGGTGCTCCTGCGATGTGGTCACTGCCGTGGCATCGTGGAGGGGAGGCCTGGCATGGTGTGGTGGTGCCAGGGGAGCTGTGTTGCAGGTGGATCCACCTCCATCGGTTCTTCCTGATCTCGGGGTGGATCCACCTCCATTGGTTCTTCCTGGTCTTGGGGTGGATCCACCTCCATGGGCTCCACGCCACCAGCCACATGGTATGTGTGGCTGATGGTGCCCTCCATCTGAAGCTGCCTCCTCTTCCCGCGCAGTTCCTGGAGCCACACGTCTTCTCTGCCCCGCTGCAGAGATGGGCAGCCACTCACTGTGCTCTTGGACCTCTTGTTTCCAGGTATCTTGGAACCTGAGGGCCTTGAAGCTCAGCAAACTGTGGGCCAGCTGCCAGGGTGCCTGTATTTACAGAGCCCAAGTGGCTGCAAGGTGGCTTGTGACATCAGGAGGCCACTGTGATGCGTGTGGCCAAATATGGCGGTTCTGGGAGTTGGAGGGCCTGTGGCCTGAAAGATGGCCGCAGGTGGGAGAAGGAGGATGAGGGAACAGAGGGCCTCTTTCCTGGGGATCGTTCAGCTGTGCCATTCTGCTGGCGCTCGGGCACAGGGAGTGCCCTCCACCTCCCCTTCGTGTGCCTGCGCTCCGGCCCCCTCCTCGTCTTGTGCCTGGGCTCCTCCGGATGAGTTGGCAGCAAGGGTGTTGCAGGAGGGTCAGGGGTCCCTCAAAGGGATTGAGATAGACTCTTGATAGAGCCCTCTAGAAGTGCGTTTGCCCCCTGCATCTAGGAATGTGCGTGAGATTTAACATGAACAGTCTCACTAGAAAAGGACCTTCCAAAACTACTGCCTGGTAGATGACAGCAGGATGATGGCATTCTTCCTCCAAAGCGGCTGTGCCTGTATCTGTTAAAGACAAGACGTATTGGAAAACAGAGCTCGAAAATGCACTTGAACTATAACAAACAAGGTGTAGCGCAAGTCTCACTTTGGTAAGATTTGGGCACATCAGTCGTGGAGGACAGTGCCACTAAAGGATTCCTGAACAATTCGTGGATACCAACCTTTTTTACAAAGGTGGTTATAGGATAGTATCCCACAACACTGAAGAAACAAACTTCTCCCAAAAGCTTATTATAATCTCATCAAGCAGGGTCAGCTAACCCTTTCAAGGGGCATTGAAGCGTTCTTTGGAGGAAGACTCAGCTCCGCTGCTCTTCCCTTTGTCAACTATTCCAAGGCCCTGCTGTCTTTCCTTGGGCAAAGTGTATGTCAATTTGCAGATTCTCCTTACAATAGCAAGATCTGGTCCTCTAGACTTCTCTAAAGCAGCTTGATTTTTTGCAACCTGAAGCAACTGAAGCTTGCTGTGGTATGCTGAAGCATAGGATCATTGAATCAAAGAATGGTTTGAGTGGAAAGGCACCTTTAAAGGTCATCTCGTCCAACCCCCCCCTGCCATGGGCAGGGACACCTGCCACTAGATCAGGCTGCTCAAAGCCTCATCCAGCCTGCCCTTGCACACTCCCAGGGATGGGGCATCCACAGTTTCTCTGGGCAATCTGTTCCAGTGTCGCCCCTCGACCTGTTGGCCACTCTTTTTTTAATGCAGCCCAGGATACAGTTGGCTTTCTGGGCTCTGAGTGCACATCGCCAGCTCACGTCCAGCTTTTCTCCGTCCCTTCATCTCCCTATATAAAAAAATATATAGATTTTTATAGATGTATATATATATTTTTCAACATATCTTCTAGGAGGATCTGTTCCACATTCTTCCCAGGCACAGAGGTGAGGCTGACTGGTCAGTATTTCCCATGATCCTCCTTTTTACCTTTTTTTAAATGGGTATATGGTCCCCTTTTTTGAGTTGCAAAGGAGTTTACCTGATTTCCATGAATTTTCAATATGATGGAGAGTGGCTTGGCAACCACATCAACCAATTCACTTGGGACCCTGTGATGCATCTCATCAGGTCCCAATGACTTATGTATGATCAGGTTCCTCAGGCTATCTCAAACCTGATCTTCACTTATGATGTGAGGGACTTCATTTGCCCAGTCCCTGCACTGAGGTTCAGGGGCTTGAGAGATGTGGGAAGACAGATCACCATTGAAAACTGACATACAAAAAATTTTGAGTACCTCATCCTTCTCCATGTCAGTTGTCACTACTTCTCCTGCCTTGTTTACTAGGTGCTGGTGGTACATTGTCTTTAATCTTCCTTTTCTGCCCAACATACCTGTAGAAGCCCTTCTTAGTATTCTTCACATCCCTTGCCAAATTAATTTCCAGTTGAGCATTAGCTTTCCTGGTTCCATCCCTATACATCCAGGCAGCATCCTTATATTCTTCCCAGGGTACGTGTCTCTGGTTTCATGGCCTGTGCATTGCCTTCTTACACTTTAGTTTGACCAGGAAGTCCTTACTCTGCCATGCTGGTCTCCTGCCTTCCTTTCCTGATTTCTTATATGTGGGAATTGAGAGCTCTTGTGCTTTAAGAAAAATGCCCTTAAAAAGCTGCCAGCTCTGTTCAGCTCCTTTATCCCTGAGGGCTGTTTCCCGGCGGGGGTCCCATGCACTAATTCCTTAAACAAATGAAAGTTTGCTCTCCTAAAATTCAGAGTCCTGACTCTACTCTTCATTTGGCCAATAACCCTCAAGACTCTGAATTCCACCAGGGCATGATCACTGCAGCCCAGGCTGCCACCAATCTTGTAATCTCTAATTGGTTCATCCATGTTAGTAAGCAACAGGACTAGTAATGCTTCTCCTCTGATCGGGCTGTCTGTCACCTGGATTAAGAAATTATCCTTGATGCACTCCAAGAGTCTCCTGGATTGCTTGCAGCTTGCTGTGCCGCTTTTCCAGGAGATACCAGGCTGACTGGAGTGCCCCAGCAGGATCAGAGCATTTGAGCACAGTGTTTCCTGTAGTCAAAGTAAGAATGCTTTGTCAACAGGCTCCCCTTGCTCAGGTGGCCTGCAGTAAACACCAACCATGAGGTTTCCTTTGTTAGCTTGGACCCTAATTCTTACTCATAAGCTCTCAACCTGTTCATTGCTGTTTTTCAAAGACAGTTCTGTGCAGTCAATCCATTTTTTTACATGGAGGGCAACCCCCCTGCCCCTCTGTCCTTGCCTGTCCCTTCTGAACAGTTTATAGCCATCGATTGCGGAACTCCAGTTGTGTGATTGGTCTCACCATGTTTCAGTGATAGAGATTAGATCATAGCTTTCTAACTGCACAGTGGCTTCCAACTCCTCCTGCTTGTTACCCAACAAATAGTTTTATATCTCCGTACTATCCTTAAAAGCTATTGCATGTAATATGTAACAAGTTAAAAGAAATTGAGAAGGGTTCAACAGAAGCTCTTAAATAAACTAAAAAATTCAGAACAGCCTACCTCAAAGGTTCTTGTGCAGTTACAATTTCTGTTCCTCACTCAGGTGCCCTATTTCCCAGGTTAGAAACCCACCAAAAAGAGCTCTGGTTTGTCTAGTGATCAATGCCCTAGTGATTTAGTGATATACTTCTTTACAACCAGGAGATGGTAATAGCTGGAGTGTTACAACATGCACAAAAGAGGTGAAGGCTTGTCCTGGGAAACATTGTTGGATGATTTGTAGGGAAAGAACATGACACAATCAAATGGTTAGATTACAAAACAGAATATATGTAGGGCATTTCATTACAGCAATCTAGCTGAGCATCTGACAGAAAAATTTTACTCATGATGAGGGAGAACCTTTAAGGAAGAAGAGGCCCAACCCAAAGCTAAGTGCTGGTGGCTGGTGGATGAGATCAGCTTTGGGTGGCATATTAGGTTTTGGTGAGCTTATACCCATCATGAATGCATGGTGTCACATGGGATGAGCGCCAGCCAGAAGCTGGGAGGGGAGCAAGGAATCGACCTGGAAAAGGTGCATGGTGGTCATTAGAGCCATAGTAACCTGATACTGTTCATCTCAGGTTTTTGAAAGTGATCAGTGGCTTTCAATGGATGGTCTAGGTACCTTAAGTACCTATTTTCCAGCGAGCATTTTCAGAAGGTCTGCTCTGTTCTATGGTATTTTCCAGTGACCCACCATAAACTGCTGTATCCAAAGTCACTCATCACCTCAAAGTCTTGTCTGTGGGCAACAGGCATTTTCTGAATTAGTCTAAAATCAGTCTGAGTCACTAATGAGTTCAGATAAATTTTTTACCACTGTGTTTATTTAAAGCCAATCACTGTTACATTTCCCGGAGGAAAACACTGCCAGCACCGTCAGCAAGCAATACATTGATTTTAAATCAGCAAGACTGCCATTGATCTTAGCAGCTATTTATTGCACATGTTTCCAGCAGCCACTTTCTAATGGATTTTTAACAATTCAGTAGGGTCACTTGAAGGTCTCAAGGAAACAAGAGAAAATTTTGTCTCTTGCAGGAAATACCTCCCTAAGATAGGGCCTTCACTCACAATCATAAGACAGTCAGAGTGGTACACTTCTCAAGTTTTGGTGAATCCTAATGATTAATTTTCAAGAGATACCTTCTTATTCAAGACAGTTCTTTTATTCAGTTTGTCCTGGCAATATATACACAGTTTCACCTCTGTTTTATTAAATCCCTGAGCTGCTGGTTGCTGGAGGCTGGGAATATACAAAGCAAATATGTCTAGCCTCTTGGCCTCTTCTAGGGCTCTCCAGTGGTTAGCTGCTGTCAGGCTTAGAATAGACGAACCCTTAGTCTGGTGCACTACATCTACCCTTACATTAGAAATATTGTTATCAGAACTGGTCTAAATATGCCTCGCTTTCTGCTTTCTTTCCTATAGAATATGGCCTTTTTCATTTGAGTTAAAATCTTGCACCAGAAGGACAATTTTTTGTTTAGGTATACCATTTACAGTGGTTTAACAGGAAATAACATGCAAAACATTCTTCTCTGACAAAAACTACATTTGTTACCAATCTCACTCTGTTTTCTTGCCTGTGCTCTCAGCTCCAAAAGTGTGGCACAGATATGTGGGTAAGAATAGGAGGAGTAGGAAGGGAATAATGATTGTAAAACATTTAAGAAAAGTGTTAGTTTATTATAAAACTGAAAGGGATTGGGGTTTGGGGCTGGAGGAGGTGGCCGGTGTATGTTTTGAGTCGAGCTGGTGCTTTGCCTTTTGTGCCAGAAGAGCCTTGGACGGCTCCATGCCACGGTTCCTTTCTGTTTTGAAATCACTACATGCACAGCAGTACCTGTTGGGGCCATTACGTCCCTGTGCCCCATGGGCAGGTGTCGTTGTCCCCATCCAGTTGGCTGGGTCTGCTGAAAAGCAGGGCACACACGAAATGGCTCCACAGGCCACAGAGACCCTCATTGATGTCCGTGGCATCAGGTATTCCTGAGGAAAGACATAAGTACCAGAGCTACTGAAAGGGTTCCTGAGATTTGTACAAATAGCATAACCCCACTTTTCTCTACCTCTTACACATGCGTAATGCACATTACCTAAAAGCTACAAGTAACATAAGCACTTGACAGGTACCTGTAATTTTAGCCAAGACTTGACCTGTAAGAGTGCTGTAGTTGTACTTCTTTGCATACTACAGACTGCAACACAATCCAGCAGATAATGAAGGATGAGGGCAAATGAGCACTTTGAATAAGTGGCAGCGTCCGTCACTTGCAAACCTTCACCACCTGGCATTGCGCCGAACCTGGCAGATGTTCTGAGCCACTCTGGCATGCTTCTTATATGTTATGGCAAGGATCAGAAGAAAAATATGATTGTGTGAGATTCCCTAGGCCCTTTTAGGAGGTCTGGATTACACGCAGGGGTGGAAGTACCCCATATGATGAATAGCGAAAAGGAAGAAGGGAGGCAGCGCTTTCTAGTAAATAAGAATTAAATGGGTCCTGGGCTTCCAGCTGGGCTCCTCTGCTGACTTGCCAGATGATCATAGAATCATAGAATGGTTTAGGTTGGAAGGGACCATGAAGATCATTGAGTTCCAACCCCCCTGCCATAGGCAGGGACATGTCCCACTAGACCAGGCTGCCCAAGGCCACATCCAGCCTTAAACACCTCCAGGGATGGGGCCTCAACAACTTCCCTGGGCAACCTGTTCCAGTGCCTTACCACCCTCAAAGTGAAAAATTTCTTCCTAATGTTTAATCTAAACCTGCCCTCTTCCAGTTTAAAGCCATTCCCCCTTGTCCTGTCACTATATGCCCTTGTAAAAAGTCCTTCACCAGCTCTCCTGTAGGCCCCCTTTAGGTACTGGAAGGCCGCAATAAGATATCCCCGGAGCCTTCTCTTCTCCAGGCTGAACAGCCCCAACTCTTTCAGCCTCTCCTCATAGGAGAGGTGCTCCAGCCCTCGGATCATCCTCGTGGCCCTCGTCTGGACGCACTCCAGCAGGTCCATGTCCTTCTTATGTTGGGGACTCCAGAACTGGATGCAGTACTCCAGGTGGGGTCTCACGAGAGTGGAGTAGAGGGGCAGAATCACCTCCTTTGACGTGCTGGCCACACTTCTAATGCAGCCAAGGATACGGTTGGCCTTCTGTGCTGTGATCACACATTGCTGGCTCATGTTGAGCTTCTCGTCAGTCAACACACCCAGGTCCTTCTCCTCAGGGCTGCTCTCCAGCCATTCCCC